>JBCAUG010520080.1:0-15016 GCA_038406175.1 Haplosyllis leylae | reverse complement strand
AGTTTTTCACAATAAGATCAAATTTCACATTTTAAGACAGAATTTACATCAGACATGCTTTAATGATTTTTCAAAATGTAAAATGGTGCATGAAACACACTTCAGTTAAAGGTGTGACAAGAAGCACATACCTCTGTGGCCCATTAGGATAAGCATTCAATCTTAGATCCAATGATAGTCAGTGTTGTGAGTTCATATCCCACTGGATTCAACTTTTTAAAAAAATTGAAATTCTTCATACAAATTCAGGCTTAAAATGTAAATGTGATCTTATCATGAAAAACTCGATTGTAACAGCCACAATAACGTAAAATGCTGTTGCACGGTATGAGTATACCTTAAGGGGTGTATTCACATGATGTGACTGCGACTGCAATTATTTTTCTTTTCATCACAGTTACAATCACATGGAATGCGTTAAGATGTGATGTTACAAAGATAATACCATCTCCCTTGCGCAATATTAACCCTCACACTGAATCCCATGCAATGTAATTGTCACTTTGAAAAATGGTTGTCTCAAAAGGACAAATTTCTATGCAATTTCCATATTAAATATCTATTATAACTAGATGGATAACAATATCTACTAAATTCTTTGGTATAAAGTCATTAGATCATGTCATAAAATATCATTGATTCTTTATGTTGTTAATCTTGGGCATAAAAGCGTGATTAGTGACATTAACATTGACCAGCAAATATTATTTGAGGCATAAACCATTGCAAAAACACATGCTTTTGAGCTTTGATAAAAAAGGTCGTGATAACAAAATGACAAACGTAAAAGCATCATTACAATTAAATACTAGTGTAATTAGTAAAAAGTGTAACTATTTATAGCTGAAACAAAACAGTCTTCAATACATATTATACTAATTACATTTGCTTGTCTGACTTAACAACTAGTGTATGTAATATGTTGAAATACATGCATCACTAGAAATGAATGTAAAATGACATTACAAATGACAAATGGGCATTGTTGTTCCATGATTGGATAGCTGACTTTTTGGTCATTTCTAGTAATGTTAAGATGTTTATGAATTTCTACAATAAAGAGTTGGTTACTGAGGCATATAATCAATCATTAATGACATGTAAATACAATGAATGACTTAAAATCATTGAGTTTGACATTATTTTTGTTTTTCGAAAGACATGTTTAGTAATCTGATTGGTTGACAACATTGTTTCTATGTTTAGCAATCAAACATACCAATATGATTGGTTGACACCATTGTTTCTATGTTTAGCAATCAAACATACCAATCTGATTGGTTGACAACATTGTTTCTATGTTCACTGATGAAAAGTATATTAAAGAACTGTTTCCTATTCTGCCATTTCCATTTCCTCCAAGTGTGGAAGTTAAAGCATTACTTCCTCTTCTGCCATGGCTGCTTCCTCTAGATTCCCCTCCTCTGGATTCTTTCTCATCCTCACATTGTATTCTCCATAATTATTGAGTCTATTGAACTGTGGGGGAAAATTGGGATTTCTCTCCTCTGGGTTAGCAGCAGCTTTGGGAACATCCTTCAGTGGGCTTTGTGGCATGCTGTATTGAAGTTTCTTTCTGAACAGATCCAAGTCTTTCTCATTCTTTATGTCCACTGCATCAATGTATGTTCTGGTTTTAACAAAAGTCTGCATCACATTTGGGAGGTCTTCAATCTTAATGTCATCAACCATTAAAAATATTATGAACTTATTCCGACCTTTTACAAGCTGCACATGGGCCAGGCTAAACTCCTCTTTGCACCAACCAGACTTAAGATAATCTCTAAAACATTAACATTTATATCATTTATATATTTATAACATTTATATTCACTGATACTTGATGCTAGAACATGACATGGTTGCAAATTTTTTCTCACCTTGTGACCAAAGAAATGAATTTTTGACTATATGTGATTTGTGTTTAGATGTTCTAACCTTGTACTGTGTTTGATGGTTGTACAGATGTTCTTACCTTGTAACCACAGCAATGAGCTTCGTACTAAGTTTGATGGATGTACAGATGATCTTACCTTGTAACCAGAGCAATGAACTTTCCAATGTGTTTGGTGGCTGCAAATATGCTCTCACCTTCTAACCACAGCAATCTTAAAATATTAGTCTGGAACCTTGAGAATCCTGATTATTAGATGGTTGCAAATTACCTTTACCTTGTAACTTAAGCAGTGAGTCTTTGATCACTGCACAGACGTTCTTACCTTGTTGTATCGGTGGTGACCAATGTTGAGGAGCAAGGCAAATATGGTATTAAAATAGGTTTTAGAACACTTGTATAATTTATTGATTTGCCAAACTGATTCCCCTGTGGTCTGTTCAAGAACAGTGTTGTGGGCATCAATTGTTATGTCAAAATACTTGTAAAAATAGCAGTTTTAACCAATTGTGGGCGTCTAAGTGTGTTTGTGTGTGTGTGTGTGTGTGTGTGTGTGTGTGTGTGCTATCTGATAACCCTGTATTTCAGTCATTTCATAGTTTTCCCAGTATTCACATTATTTCTCCTTATTTCAGTTATTTTAGGTTCCATCCAGTGGGTTGGGAAAAATGGGGGTATTTATTCCAAATTTAGATAATTTGCCATATATTTATCAATACACTTAGTCAATCTGAAAATATTTCATTGTTCCTTGTATTGTTACACATCTTCATGATACCAGTGACAATCCAGTTGATCTTGGATCCTGGATCCTTGTAATCTGCTGAAAACTGGTCACTTTCATGGCTGTATATTTGGGCAGATCTCTAAGCATTTACATTGTAACCACAAAAAATGAGTTTCCTGCTGAGTTTTGATAGCTGTGCAAATTCTCTTACCTTGTAACCACAACTATGAACCTTATACTCTATTTTTATAGCTGTATAAATGTTCTTACATTTCAACTACAGCAGTGAGCCTTCTAGTTCATGGTAGCCACAGTACAGAGACTTCTACTGTGTTTGATGGCTGTACAAATGTTCTTACCTCATAACCATAGCAATGAACCTTGCAATGTACTTGATGGCTGTACATATGTTCTTATCTTGTAACTACAGCAATGAGTCTTCTACTCTGATATGTTCTTACCTTCTAACCACAGCAATGAGTCTTCTACTCTGATTGCTATACAGATATTTTACCTTGTAACCACAGTTATGTGTGTTATGCTGTGTTGTTTGACTGTGCAGATGACTTTCTGCTGTGTTTGATGGCTGTACAAATGTTCTAACTATGTAACTACAGCAATGACTTTCTACTGTGTTTTAATGGCTACACACATGTTTTTACCTTGTTACCACTGCAATGAGCCTCCTGCTGTGCTCTATTGCTGTACAAATGTTTGTCATAATTGTGAATCCAGGAACAAAGTCTCTGTTGTGGATACAGAGTTTGTAACCAAGTTCATCTGATTCCAAGATATCAACTATCTGGTTCAGAACCCATTCCTCATTCTCTACCCTAATTAAAAAGCCACAACATGTAAAAGCTGTACGTATTATAATTATCCCAGTTATCGTGTCAGTCTAAAGTATTATGGAAATATGTTTTCTCATTTAAATACACAAAAAGTATAGTATAATTAAAAGTAATAAATTCAAACAAATAAGATAAAATTTAATGTTACAAATAAATCAGCCAAAGTCTTGGCAACAGGTCTGTTGAATGCAATATCTACTGTGTTTGGTGGTTGTGCAGATGTTCTTTGTAACCACAGCGATGAACCTTCTACTGTGTTACCTTCTACTTGCTTATTGTATTAACTTAGTGATGCCATTATGACCGTAGCACCAAACAAACATGTTGTTATGCTAAAATTACCTATAGGGGATTCTCCACAGTCAACATATGTTAGACCTTATGGAGTCTACATTTTAACATTTTGGCACTCAAACAATTTTGATAGATGATTATTGATTAAATCGAAAATTGGCAAAAACTATCAATCAACCACCACTGGACAACTCACCCACCCCAAACCCCCTTGACCTCTACTACCCCTTCAACCCTCTACTACCCTTGAACATCACCCCTTGACCCCAAACAACCCTTAAACCCACACTACAGATGTTATCATGCCATCTTTCTCCACAGTCCCACCCCTTGACCTATACCACCCCTGGCACATGTTTGTGTACAGTTTTGCTTACTATTGCAAAGACAGGACCACCTAGTGTTATCGAATTCCATTCGACTATAAATCTGAATTAAGCTAATGTAAGCCTCATTATAAAAAACGCACATACGTATAATTCACGAATGCATCATAATCCATCTCTTCTAATTTTTCATTATTTTCATCTTCTTCCTTGAACTGGAATCCAAACTTGAGGAACATCCAGAACTTAATAGCTTCCCACTTCCAGCAGAGAATTGTGATAGGAATAAGCAGAGTGATGACCAGGATTGCTAAAATAATAATAGCACATAAAATATAATGAATACTAACTGGATAACAAGAGTGAAAAATATAAATGTGGAAAAATAACAAAGCATTCAATATGATAATGATGCCTAAAATTTTCCACAGATTTGCTGTTATTGTGGAGTCTGGTACTGGACAGTCCATATCCTTTGGATTCATATCAATCATTGAAATTTCAATCCCAGATGACCCTGGCATTGTGCAAGTGATATTTGAATAATCCTCTATTATGTCACTATCATTCAACCAATCCTTCATCCAGATGTTTTCACAATTGCAGTTAAAGGTATTTCCTGTAAGTCGCAGATATCGTAGAGTAGAAACATTCTGAATGTTACTTGGTAGCATTGTCAAATTATTGTTTGAAATGTCCAGAAATGATAATCTTGAACCACAGTTAGTAAATAAGTCAATGAACTCAAGAGAAATATTGTCAAAACTGTTTTCACTGATGTCTAATTTTGTGATGTGAGGAAGAAATGAACTTTGCAGAATTTCCTGATTCAAAGTGGAGATGTTATTGCCAGACATTAGGAGCCAGTCTGTGTAGTTTGGTAAGTTCTGGGGAATCTCTATTAGTTCTAGGTTTGAACAGTCAGCTACTAATGCCCTGGTGTGGAGATCTGTGTAACATGTGCATTTGTAGCCACAGGAAAATTCATCTGAAAATATATTATGAAATAATAAAGGAATAAGGAATAACATTAATATGTAAAAGAATAATGAGGAGATAAATATTTAAATAATTTATCCAGAAATATTACTTTAGTGTACTTTTAATAATATGAAGAAATATACTTGAACATGTCAGATCAGCATCAGTTAACCTGACAAATGGAATATGTCTTCCAGATTCCAATTCACAGGAGATTGTATCATATGTTTGTATCATATCTCTGCTTTCTATCAGCCAATTCTTCATCCACAGATTATTACATGTGCATTGAAATATATTTCCAGACAGTCTCAATTTCAAAATGTTGAGATTTTCTAAATTCCTTGGCATGGTTTTAAGATTATTGTTGGAAATATCCAAGTCATCCAGATAAGCACATTTCCTCAAATATTGTGCAAAATCCTCTGCGCTTACTTTCATTTGATTGTCCTTCAGATCAAGTCTAGACAAAGTATCAAGAAGTTTTATTTCTGTGATGTCAGGCGAAGAAATATTATTTCCATTGAGAATCAGCCAATCAGTGTCCTTTGGTAATGAGTAAGGTATTCTAGTCAGCCCTTTTTCTGAGCAATTAGCCACTAATGCCCTCTCATCAGGCTTAGCATAACATGTACATTCCTTCTCACAGGCAGCAGGGTATTGGTCTAAAAAATATTAAGAAGGTTTGATTAGGTAAAATGACTTTGAATTTAAATCTGCAGTATAACCTTTCATGTGCTGTAAGGCAATAAAATGTACAGTTTTTATGGCCTCTGACACCAGTGACTTAAGTCTCATTTGGTGTACTGAGCAGCTTATTTGGATATGATCATTTTAAATAATATGATAATATGATAATTGTTATGTCTAGAACATAATATTTACAATAAGAATTCCTCCCAACAAACTTGTATGGTTCATTTTGGGTGGGTGTGGGTGTGACAACTGAGAATCTGTGTTGAGTGAAAGTATGTGTGTAAAAAGGAACATCTTGTTTGAGATCTAAGCCATAATTAAATCTAAATCTAACCCACATTTAGATCTAGATCTAAGCTGCATTTGGATCTGCATCTAAGCAGGAGTTAGATTTAGATCTGAGCCAGATTTTTCTTGGGATGTGATCTAAATTTAAGCTGCACTTAGATTTAAACTAAACTTCTGGTCTAGATCTAAGTCTAGTTTTTACTACTAGTAGCTATCTCTACATTTAGTCGTCTCTACATAAAACCAATTTGTACATGAGAACCATCTGTGTTGTCAAGTGTCACCAAAATCACTAACATGTGTGTGCCACTGTTTAAAGCATTTAGGTAACTCTAGTCAGAGCAAAGGTGGGTGTCCTACCTGACACACTTCCATGCACCACTGTGTCAGGGCTCTGGCATACAACCCTGTTCTCTGGAATAGTACTGTATGCAGACTTGAGGTCAATAGTGCTTCCAGATAAATCTCCAATAGGGCACATTCCATCCTTTCTGATAAGCAGTGCGTGTCGGAATTCAGCATCAGATCTATAAAGGACAATGTTTGTGTCACTCATGTTAAAGTTCCAGAAGCTTACATCTGATAAATCAGCCAATAAAAACTGTACTTCCTCATTTTGAGCAAATGTGTTGTATATGTTAATGGTAGAATCAATGGCACGTATTGTATTTGTCCATGGTAACACATTGGTAATGGTAACATTATTCATTGTTATCTTACACCTAATGCTATGGACACATCCAGATGCATAATTTGAAGAGCAAGAACTGATAATGGAATCCAGGAACAGTTGGCTTCTGTCAGAGCAATAAATGCCTCCTCCATCTTTTGATCTTGTACCTGTTATAACTGAGTTTGTTGCAAATAGATTACTGTTGGAAGAAATGTGAACAGCACCACCATCACTGGTTGAAAGAGATTTGTTAATTGTCACTGCATCAAGTTGTAGTGTTGCCTGCTCAGTTACAGTTATTGCTCCTCCAGACTTGCCTTGGCATCCTGAGAAATGACTTTGTTTCACAGTCCCATTTGTGACATCAAAAAAAATACAACCTCCAGCTGCTGATGCAGTGTCAGAGGTGAACTTACAAGACTTCACAAAAGAATTGCCAACAACAACTGCCAAAGATCCCCCAGATGAGGCTTTGTTCAGTGTAAACTGAGAATCAAATAACTTCAGTTCACTCTTCATTGTCACATAGATGGCTCCACCATTTCCTGAAGCCTTATTTGCCTTGAACTGGCATCTGGTCATATTGGTAAAACTGAACATGTTTAATTCTATTGCTCCACCATTATATGAATAGGTGTTGATGACTAAAAATATATCAACAATATCATTGAACTGGCATGGATCTTTCCTCAAGATTGTGAAAAAGTGTGCAATGTTGATTTTGTTATTGATATGTAAAATTCAATTAAAAAGTGAGAGGCATTAAAAGCTGTATTTTAGTATCTCTAAATGTCACATAATATGTTTACTGCAGATCAAACTAAGAAAACAATTGAAATGAAAACCTTTTTTGGATGTGACTTGGTTCTGGGTGAAATATGATTCTTCTAAATAGACTTTGCTGGATCTAATAAAAATGGCACCACCTTTGAAAGAAATAATGAATGACCAAATGCTCATTACACAGGCTTGTTTGAAAAAGATACAAAAAAAGGAAAAAATTGGATGGAAAAGTAAGATGTATGGTGGTTAAAGTTCAATTTACATTTAAAAGTTCAAGTTAATATTTGGCATTATGAAATGCAATTTCAAAAATATAAATTTTAAAATACAGAATAAAGAGATTTGTTGTGATCACATATTATCAAAATCCATTAACAACCATTTAAAGAATATAATTAAGGAATAGGCACTGTTGAATTTGAATCTTACCTCCTTCTTCTGCTATGTTATCACCAAATACACTGCCATAGTCATTGTACTGACTTCCTACTTTAATATGGACTGCTGCTCCTTTAGCTTTTGCTGTATTTCCAAGAAACTGACACCCTGATGTTGTTAATTGACTAAGTTCTATTGTCAAAGATCCATAATTAACAGCCTGGTTTCCAGTAAATGTGCTATTTATTACATTACCATTGCTCATATACAAGTAAATTCCACCTTTTTCATATGTGTTATTTGATAAATAGGAATTTTTAAATGTTAAGTGACTCCAGAGTCGAACTTGTAACAATGCTGGTCCATTGTTGCTTCTGAAATTACTGTGTATTATTTTGACATAACTGTTTCCTTCTATCCACATAAAATATCCTACATTGTCTTTTACTGTTACATTCATCATAGTTATATTGCTTGACTTGCAATAGATGATCTTCCTGAAATGTTTGTGTGCTGTTATCCCAGTGAAGTTGCAGTTGTAAAATTTGACAATTGTTTCATGAAAGTCAAAGTACATCGTCTTGTACTCAGATAATGTATAGATATCTACTTTGTTGCCTCCATAGAAACTACAGTTACTGAAAACAATAGGACTTGAAGATATAAAATCTGATGAGGGGATGAAGGAGTTTTCAATGCGAACAGCCAAATTGTTACCATCAAAGCTCAGCTCTATTTCTTCTAGTGTGGTATTTGTGATGGTTATGTTGATGATGTAGGAGGCCAAGCTGTAAAAGATTAATCTTCTGGAAGGACTTTGAAAATGTAAGTCAACAATGAACAAATCTTTATCAGTCTGAACATAGTTGGTCCAAAAATCATGAATCTTAAGGCGTCGAAACAGACGAGTAAATGTTGCGCATGCGGACTGTTTATTTCTCCCACAGCCACGTGAGTCTGTTCCGTGCTTGGAAATATACCAGTCAGCTGCAATTAGTAAAATAATTTCCCTAGTAATAAGGGCTATATTAATCGACTAAATTTTCATAAATACAATTTACAGGTTGCATGTTGTTTCCTGTCTACTTTTCGTAAATGTAACCAGAATTTGTGAACAATGCCACTTGATGTAATAAAATCAAGTCTTGAAATACGAATGGAACATTATTATTTTTGACATAATCTTACCTCTAAACCC
Source organism: Haplosyllis leylae (assembly GCA_038406175.1). NCBI lineage: Eukaryota > Metazoa > Annelida > Polychaeta > Phyllodocida > Syllidae > Haplosyllis > Haplosyllis leylae. The sequence goes on along the minus strand of JBCAUG010520080.1, from coordinate 5,927 downwards.
AGTTAGTGTTGAGTCCACAATGACTTGCATGAGGCACAGACACAGAACAAGTTTTTGTGTTGTCATCCTATTCAACAGAAATTAACAAAATACTTGAATACCTATGTAATAGAATGAAGATGAGTAAAAATATGGTGCTGTTGAAGCTGACATACCTGTTCTTTTTTATGGAAATCATACATACATCTCATTACGTCCATTCACTCGTCCTCAAACAGCAAAATAATCTTCATTCGAGTTTTCCCGTAATACACAAAATTGACAATGTTGACATTTTTGTGTTTGCCTAAATTGGAAAATATAATAGATAGAGAAATTCATCACATCAGTTAAAATTCAAAAAAACATTACAAATGTAAATTTACATTGAAACTCAATAGGTTCTTAACTGTTTCCAATTTATTTTCATTAGAAATTGTACAAAAATGCCAACAACGTTGTCAACTTTGTGTATTACGGGAAAACTCGAATCACCAAAACGTTCATGAAGAGAGAAGAAGTTCGGACAATTGGTTTTATAATGAGGGGATTTCAGATCCTGATCGAGTGATCTTATTGGTTAAAAATTTTCCTTTTTACTTCCCTGATAAATTATATTTTGCATACACAATGTGCAATTAGACCAGACACTGCGATTGATTATATTCTGCGATAAACTCTGGTAAATTTTGATGTCAAAATCATTGATAAGCTGTGCTAAATCATCTGTGTAATTACAGCATTATCTGCACGACATGGACTTGCGTTAGAGATCGAACATTTGTAGAACATTAGATGCACATAATCCAAAACATCATCAAGTGTAAATTAATATTAGTACTGGGCACTGCAAATATATAGAGACAGGATCATTGTGTCCGTCTAATAGACTTGGTATCTCTGATAACCAAAACTAGGAGATTTTTCACAGAATAGCCGAATTGGCTATAAAATAAAACACAAATTCCAACAACAAATGTTACCTTGATAAGCACTGAATCTTGGATCTCAACCATTAGCATCTGATGGTCTCCTTTCTGAGCTATGGAGACATGTTTTACTTGGGAGATCTAAGATCTTTATATGATTGGTTCTTGACTAAATGATCCAAAATTGAAATGGTGTAGGAACAAAAGACATTTTATTAAAGATGTATACCAAGTGGCAAGTGCCAGAATGGCTGTGGTACTAGGGTAACATTTTATTGCTGGATATTTTTGTTTTCATGCAGTGAAGCCTCCTGAACCAATATTGCCATTATTGACAATTCTGTATTTTTATGAAAGACGAGACTAGAAACTGTGGGTTTCTGAGGAAAGGAAGGGCGCTTTTGGGGAATTCCTACAATGGTCGCTGTTTCGTACAGTATCCGCAACTAATGTTCAGATTCAGGAAATTGCCATCATTTATCATCATACGCACAAATTATAGTCTGACGAGCAAATGTGAAAATAAATGTCTGTGAAACAATAGGAGAAATTAAGATAAACGAGTTTTTTCAAATGTCTTGTCTAATTAGATGAATTGGACAAAAAGGATTTTTACAAAAGTGTTCCAACTGCTTTAACTATTACACCACAGAGTCAACTGTGCTCGCGGGGAACTTTAAAAAACACCTATTTCATGCACCACTGCATCTGTCCAATTTGTCTAATTCATCCAATTAGATGAAAACCTTCCCATTCTGAAAAAAACTAGAACGTCTGGGGAATTTCCTACAGTTCTCGACCAATTGTGGTTCTGTCTGTTTCACATCCACTGACTGGGTATTGCACTTAGAATTAAGTGTTGATTGTTTAAACGACACGCATGGCGAGTGGCCAAATGGCTGATGACTGACAGACCAATCTAACTAGAAAATTGACCCTAATGGTCAAATAAGTCTCCGCACATTAGGTACATTTCTCTCCTGAGTCAAAAATGCTAAATCTGCTTAAAACCCAAATTACCATGTCCGGTGATTTTTTTGATGCTAAGTCCAAATGTTTCACTGTTTGAGAAATCTGGTGAGAATTTAGAGTGGGTTACAAAATTTTGACAAGATTTTTTTCCACTTCCTCAGACTGAGTGCATCACTGATAGTTTCCATACCAATGTGGTGATTTGAACCGACCCCCCCCCTTTTTTTTCGGCCCCTGTGGACCATTTAGGCTGTTGTGAGTGGGACCCATTTTTCATAAATGATGATTTTCTTCCAATTAATTACTTTAGAAGTCATAATCTTTGATACTTTGCTATATTTAATCAACAAGCAACTTATTTGAAAAATAAAATAAATTTTATATGATGAATTTCTATGTTTTTTATAGATTAAAGTCAAAATTTACATTGTATTTAATATATAAAATGTGTTAAATAAAAATATAATAATTATTGTAATTATTTGGAAGAATTATCACTCCTGATTAATTATGTATAATTTGCAAGAAAATTTTCCAATAAGGAGAGCAGCCAGCAGAGTTGGACCTCTGCCCCTAAGTTTAAGGGAGGGTGCCAAGTTAAAACGGGGGGGGGGTCGGTAAACGATACTACACCGACACTAACAAGTGACTTAGAGCTGTTATCTGGATGGGATCTTGAACACATAGTATCATCAACAATACTGTTGTTCATGTCTTTGGTGATCAGTGAGAGCAACTAATTGATGTGTTTCTACAGTTGCTGATGAATTGACTGCAGAAGAGAGATGTATTGGTTTGAGGGGCAAGAATAATTATTGAAGATATTTACTGGCATTGTTCACCCTTCCAGAAAATTATCCAATTCTGACTTGTTACTAAAGTTTTACAACGGTTTCCTATGAGAATTGTTTTCAATTCAGTCAGAATTTGGTGGCCAAAGAACGACTAAAAAGAATTTCTCAAGGCCAGCCATGACAAAACTTTTCACAAATCAGTCAGAATTGGATGTTTTTCGGCCAGAGTGTTGACATACAAGCAGAGTGAGGAATCTGTTTTTGCTATTCCAGTTTTTCACAATTACACAAAGTTTGCAATGTTGGCATTATTGCCAACTTTGTATTCCCATATGTTTGCAGTTTTCTTCTTTATTTGCACCAATTGACGTTAATAAATGGGAAATTAGAAATCAAGGAGTACATAAGGATTATATTTCAAGGTTTCATACTTTATTGGACCAGCTGATTTTTAATGGCAGAGCTAAAACAAAGTTGGCAATGTTGTCATTCTTGTATTGGAGAGCATTTATGAAAAACTCTAGTGTGTACACATCCATCAGATCAAACACATTTAAAGTGCCATGTCATTTCTAAACATCTGACCCATTTCTGTTGAAGCGTTACATTGCTTCCATTTCTGATTGCCGGGTACTTTCACTTTATGGGTGCTCTGTCTCCGAAAATTTCACTATATAACCTACGAAGGTATACCTTGATGTTTCTTTGGAGAGAAAACGTTTGAGTTTTTCCTAATTGAATTCTGTAGAATCTACAAAAGCTACAGAATTTGTAGAATACTATTTTTAGTATTTTTGAAAATACTGAAAATAGTATTCTACAAATTCTATAGATTGTGAAAATTTTGTAGAATACTATGTTCAGTAATTTGGAAAATGAAAATTACTGAAAACAGTATTTTACAAATTCTATATAGGTTCTGTAGATTCTTTAGATCTAGAATTTAATTCGGTAAAAGCCAAATGATTTCTTGAAACATACACTGTACGTCTGTGTTGTCATTTTCTGTTCCCTTTTTTCACAGTGTGCATGTCGGTTCTGAAAGTTTTATTGTACAAGTTTTTGGCTTGGAGTACATCTTTCATATCACTCTGTTAAAGTCTGTTTGTGAATCAGAATTGATGGCTGACATTACAATTGGGCCACTAGAGTTCCTTTTTGTCCCATTCTACTCGTCTCTGCAGATTCCTATCCATTAGTTATTGAGAGACAAGGGTATCAATCTCCATTAAACAGCTTCATCCGCCCAAACTTTTCTATGCAGGGGACAGGAAGTTGTCCTTCCAACCAGCAGAACTCGTTGGCCCGGTCTCCACGCGGCCAGGTCCTCTCCGGCTCCACAGAAACAAGAGAAAGTTCTCAATCTTCTGTTCTCACGGCATTTCTGTGATTTGTTGGTCTTCGTTGGTGAAAAAATTAGGATAATGTTTTGTGAAGGGACAACGTTCTTCGTCATGACGGTTTCGGTGGATTAAAATTTTTTATTATGAGCGGTTTCTGCAATCAGAACTCCTTTAATAATGGAAGATATCATTAGGATCGTTAGTGTTGTCTGGATCTTCACTTTATTTTGTGGTACGTATCCTCTCTTTAATATTCCATTGTTTGGAAAATAAGTAAATTAAAACTCCACATAAAATAGATAAAATATCAAGACACAAATAAATAAATGCTAAATATTATTCTCTTTCGTAGAGAGCTTTCTAAAAACACTGTGTCTTTGACACTTGTATGCCATGAAGAAGCAGTTGAAATATATTGTTATGAAATTCACGAAATTTGATTAAAATGCCCAAAACAAGTAAAAAGAAGACTTGAGCAGTACTCTGAAGATGAAATAGAACAGAAGAGGGCAGGTAGAGAAGAAATACACTTTGAAATCTGATTTGTCTACATCTAATCAATTACAAACTTACCTACCAAACTTACTGTACTCACAGAGCCCACCAATCACTATTTTCCCAGATAAATTAGACAAAATACTGGGCCACTTTTGGTTTTGTACTCACCAGTGTAAACTTCCAATCACTGTGATATGGATTGAAGAGAATGCTGATCCACAAGAAATATGAATACAAACAATGAAACGTTTGCAAGCAGCCAACAATTATTTGAAGATGCATGTTAAGAATTGGAATTTATAGGCTTGAAAGGAATAAAACACCACCCAGAAATAATTCCCTCGGGTACATAAATATTTGAAATGAGATTGTTATCGCAATGCAATACTGACCAATTTTCTAGATCTTGACAAAAATTGCAAAAAACAAAATTCCAAAATAATCATGGCGGACAAATATTTCTTTTCATGCACACTACTACCTATAGGAGATAAAATCCTTATCTGTTCAACAAGCCAATTTATTACAAAAATTACTTTTGCAAGTTAACACCAGATATACTAAAATAATGTAGGAATCAAAAACACACTTGCATCTCAATGCACCTACCTGAGTTCAAACAAATTTTTACTTTATCACACCTCATCCAAATTTACAACTCACCTTACATGGATCCTGACCAAAGGATGAAAGAACTGTAATGAAAAGTAATGTTTGATATTTGTGCTACATGCGCACAAGAGGTGGTTAAAACATTGATATGACAAAATTGACTTCAAACTATGCTATAACAAGAAAACCAAAATGTCTTATGTGAAGAAGAAGAGGATGAAATGACAAAGCACAGACGGGAGAATGGCACAGAACTGATAACTGGATTCATGTCCCAGTTCACTGACAGAGATGGGACACCTTACAAGTTATGTCTGGTGAGATTATATGAGAATTACATCTCACAACTCAGCCCAAACTGTAATGGATTGTGACAAAAAGTTAACATAATCATGTCAAGAAGAGAATACCATCTTACTTTAACTTTACACTCATGAACCAATTTTCTGAGCTTGTTGGCCAACAAAATCATTACACGAATCATTCAATTAGGGTAACAGAAACAATAAATTTAACAAGATCATACTACATCCCACACCAAGTGATGAGCTTTACTGGACACAAGTTAATTCAAAGTTTGGTTACCTAACAAAGAGCAAGAAAGGAAAAAAATGGTAATGGATATAAGTCTGATGTACAACCTTCTAAATCATGCAACAAGTGACAAGTGGCTGTTCTAAATGAATATTGAATTTAATTCTACCAAGAAAACCAGAGATCAGAGATGTGCGAATATTCACTGAGTTTGAGTTCTGAGTTATTTATCTTTGTTCTGAGTTCTCTGTTCTGAGTTTAAAAAG
>JBCAUG010519969.1:0-15017 GCA_038406175.1 Haplosyllis leylae | reverse complement strand
CGACACATTTGTATTTTTTTACGAACAATGTGTAACACCCACGTCAATAGTTGTCAAAAATACAACGTCCTGAAGAGTCACAACAGGCTGGCCCGTTGCTATGATATAACGTCATTATGACATCATGATGACATTCTGTGTAAAGAAATTCATACCAGTGACTGCAACCTAAAGTAGGCCTACTTATCTTTAAGGTGCCAAGGCATATTCTCCAAATTCCTTGCACCTCCAACTCAATCACTAAGCTGACTCTAAACGAGGCAGCAAATATGTTCATGTTGAAAAATTTACCCAAAATTTTGTCATTCCAATTTATATTTTCCATTTGCTGAAGTTTGTACACCTTTTCCTTTTCAAGTTCTCATTTATACAACTTTATTTTTAATATTTCTAAGGGTTTTGCTCAAAAATTTCCCAAGATTCAATAGTTGATGTCAAATGCGTAAATTTATAGCATCATTGATAATAGTTTTGATATTGATGGAGCCATATGGTTTGGACACCTTTCCTACTTTCTTACAAAGGCAAATCACTATCAAAAGAACGGCCTGCCGTTATCTCTATTTTTAAATTCTATTTCTCTTTCAAATCTCATTCACACTAAACAATTTATCAATAAACCTCAATTATAAATATAATGGTTCAGGTTTTATCAGACCGCTTGTCCCTTAATATCCTGTCCGTCAAAAATGTCACTGATTAGAAGAGTTCATCCTGGGAGAACTAAACACCTGCTTCGAGAATACTGGGGCCAAAGGATACCGCAAGTTCAATTACAGCTGAACGTAGGTTTACTTTGAACCAAATTGAGTAAGAATTTATTGTGTTTTGAATCGAGAGATTAAGAGGTTCTTCTGCGAAAAAATATAGAAAATGACCAAAGTGACAGTCATGTACTAATTTATAGTTCACATCGCATGGCATTGTTAGCATTACTCGAAATCCTGGAAACCGTTGCTATGTGGGGTTGTTGATTTGTTTATATTTGTACCACCTTTTCCAAAAAAAAAAAAAAAAAAAAAAAAAAAAAAACAGAACAAATGGCATTCATAAGTAAACGAACACACGGACAGAAATAACAGACAAAACTGAAAGCACTGTATTCAAAGCAGCTGAAATAAAGCGACTGCGCATGGCAACAATTTCCGATCTCTTGAATCAAATGACGTCATGACGTTGCACCTGGCAGAGTTTCCTGTACAGAAACGATCGCTTTTATCCGAGGGGACCATTTTAAATTCTCCATAATTTTTGATTATGGAGATAATAAAAATATTTTTGGACAAAGCGTGAAATTCTGGCAACATTATATCTTGATAGTTCCACTCTTTCGGTCATCCGAACAAAAAACGTTAACGGTCATCTCTCAGCGGTTTTTATCGTAATCGACAGGCGGAACGAAATGTTAATGGTCAACGTCGTCACTTCAAATCTGGTAGGATATCAAAATCGTCCGTGAAATTTATCGCAAAATGTCTTATTATTACCCCCTGCGTACGACGGGGAGGTAATGTTTTCACAGGTGCGTGTCAGTTCACAAGGGGAGGGGGTGCCCCAGGTCTGGTACCCTCCCCCAGCCAGGTCAGGACGGGGTGTGGGCAAGGGTACCTGACCTGGGTTACCCCCCCCCCCCAGGATAGGACAGCAGGGCGAGTACTTGCTACACGGCGGGAGGTATGCCTCTTGCGTTCACGCAGGACTTTCTTGTTTTTGATGCGCACATTTACACTGTTTACGAAAAGAATTTGAGAAATTTGATTTCTTCATGAAAAATAAAAACGAGAATATGATCCGAAGTTTTCGTCCATCGCTTAAACTGACAGGAGATCAAAAGGTAATTCTGATATTTGTATTCTGGTGACATGGTCCAGGTGAGAATTTATGACAAGGTATTCATAAAATGAGATATTCATACGTGGCCATAAAGGGAAGATAAAGTCTGCTAAAGGTTGATACCTGCTGCCCATACAATACAGACCAAATATTGATGTACGTTTTTCAAAAGAGATGTTCTTTGTTATTTGAGCGCAACACAATACAACCAAACATCAAAAGAGAGTCTTGAATTCTAAATATGTCTAAAACTGTGCAAAAATAGAATATTTTTGGAAAGGTGGTTTTTTTTGCATTAAATTTCTTCGTTATTTACCATGTCAGTTTTCAGAGTTAGAGATTTTATCACGTTAATTGAACATGTTTTCATTATCGCGGATTTTATCACTGGTTTCCATTTGAACAGATGTCAATTTACAACAATACATTTCTATTCTAATTTTGGAACATAATAATAAACGACTTTCCTGTGTAAAAATCTACCGTAGGGCTAATGGCTTATTTACACTGCACGAAAACGGAACTGGGACAGATACAGGGAACTGGATCCTGGGTTCTTTCCCTGTCTAGGACCAGTGTGAACATTTATGTACAATATATTAGGAGCCACTGGTCCCATTTCCATTCCCTGTACCTGTCCCGGTCCCATGTGTTGCCTAATTTGGGGAATATGGAAATTATAGGTTATGTGTGGTAAACTCCTTGTCAAGTTGTAATTTCATTGTTGGTTCGTTTAGAGTCAGCTTAGAGATTGAAAGAGGAGACACGGAGGATTTGGGGAATAAGCCTTGGCACTTTTATGATAAGTAGGCCTACTTTAAGTTGTAGTCATTGGTGGGAATTTGTTTACACAGAATGCATGATGTCACGCGTGCCAGCAATTGCAAATGTTCAACGAAAACGAAGTAAGTGACCTTCCTACAGTCAGTGACCTTGGTACCATAGTAACCACTGTTCAATCACTAATGTTCCGTGACAATTTTTTTACCAGTCATCAAACCACATCCACACAAAAATATATCTCTAGCTGTCGCTGAGTATAATAGAATATTTAGCCGAGATAATTACTATGCATGGTTCCCGTCCTATCGCATTACTATTCTCCACAAATCACTCAACAAATGTCATCATTTTCTGCATCTGACCCAAAGGCCTTTAAAAACACAGCAAGTACACGGGTACTGATTCGGATAGTCGTTTCTTACAATATTTCGTCACAATGTCTTTCTGTAAGCAGATTCCCACAAGGCAACAATACTGTCTTATCCTAATCGTTTGTACATCGTGCTTAGACTAGTGTTTTTGACATTTTTGCTCTGGAACCGACCGAAAACACAAGATTATTAATTAATTGACAACTGCATTAGTGTTGCGTGCGTGTATGTATGCGTGCGTTTGTGACATCAATCATCGGTATTGTTGTGTTGACACCAATCACAGCTTCAATACACAGAACCAGCTCCCTATTCCTCATGTAGATACACATCATTGTATACCGAGCGCTGATCCTCTGATGGTGCTACGGGTGAAATTGGACCGAATTGGCACGAGTTAGAAACTGGGTTGGTCGTCCCCTATGGTGAAGGTAGCGTGTTTGGTAACTCCGTATAAATTGCAAAGTGTTAAGTGATAACTGTGCGTATTTGATCCAACTTTAAATTAAGTACATAAGTACAACATCTTCGTAAGGTATTCATGTTTTGGATTCCCGGTGGAAACTCACCCAATTATCAAAATGTTATTTCCATCTGGCTACTTGCTTTGCGTAACGTGTCTAAAATGCCGGTCCCAAATTTACACTGCTGTGTAGTTTAACTCGATCTATCTCCTTTGAAAAATGGATCTGAAAACGGCCATAACGCTACTTTATGAAGACTATGGCCTCGTTTACACCAAGCGTCAGCGTCAATGCAGAGTCAACGCTGTGATGATGCTTGCGACATAGCTCTCATTGAAAAGAATGGAGTCGCTCCAAAATGGATTGCAACCCCATTGTTGAGCAACTCTATTTGCTTCCATTGATTTCAATGGGACCTATGTTGACGCTTGGTGTAAACAGGCCTTATCGCTTGAACTTGCAAATGAGACCAAATGTAGCACTAATTGACGAAGGCTTATAATCTACAAGTAACTCCTCAGAGTACTGATTAAAAATTAAAAAGCCTCCTCACCGTGTGACAGATGACACGAGGTTGAGCAGCGGGTCACGACTAATCAACCAGTAACACCTAATGGCCACAAACAGTGCGGTGCATTTTGTAACGTTTTCTTTTAAAGGTAAAGATACCAGATCTTATGACCTAATTAAGTTTATATTACATGCTGGTGCATTTCCTAACGTTTTCCTTTCAAAGTAAAGTATACTTGATCTAGTTCTGAATCGGAGACGAGTGGTCAAATGGTTTAGAGCGTTGTGCTGCGGCGTGCTCAATCATGGGTTTGAGCCCCACCAATGCTTGCAAATATGTTTACAAGTATGTGGGTCAAAAAGGTTCAACTGCAATGTCACCTACCAAGAGGCCAGAAGGAGTTGTTCCAGAGGTGAATTTAAAGAATCCAACACACACAGGGATCCACTCTGGCTTTGAAACTCAGGGAAGACATCAGCAAAAGTCCAAAACAGGGGTATCAGTGGCCCCTTAAAAAGAACTTTTGTCCTCCAAAAATCTCCCTTCAAAAGATACTGAAACTTACGACAATTTTTACCAAAACGGTTGAACATTTTTAAAGTAGACGTCTATTATTTCACCCATTGTTGTAATAGGAGAAAAGATCCACTAGCGCCCTGACAGTTAACGAGACTAAACTCCGCTCTGTTTCATGTAGTTGCAAAATCAAGGTTTGCTATTTGTGGAAAGATACTACAAATTAATGTAGAATGCAGATCGTTGACCCTTTTGCCTGTTCACCATTAACAACTACTCGTACGACCGAACAAGGATTCATTTTATTTTCTCGATTACTTATTTTAGTAACATCAAAGATCAAATTACCCAATTGTGTAATTTCCCATACTCTATACGTACAATTGCACTACACATACGGTAGACACAACTTTGGTGTTTTACTATTTACGGATGTTTCGTATTTGGCTGGTTTTGTTGTGTGGAATTGGGTCAATGGTCTTTTTGTGAATCCCGTAATCATAGTCAACAATGTGGGGAATTTCAACAGGTCCGGGGGACTTGAGCTTATTGTAAAATAATAATTGATTACCAATCTCTGCCAATTTGTTTTGTATTTGTTGTGTTTTGCTTGCTTTGTTCTTTTTTGGTCTTTCACTCCCTCGCTTATATTTTAAGGCACTGACAGACGGAAGACCAAGCCCAGTATTAACATTACGTGTCAAATATGCCAAAATCACCGAACACTTCTAATGGGTCTTATTGTTCATTTCACATTTTGCCTCGAGTGACACAAAACAAAATGCACCCATCAGTGAATCTAAACTAGGTCATTACTTTTTCGTTCGTGTTTAGTAACACCTAATCAATATTTTATTTCCTAGTTGAGCCATGATGAATGATATAATGTGTTACATGAAGACGACACAAAGCAACCTAAAAAAACAATCGATATTATTATGTGCGAAGTTATGACTTGTTGCCAATTGAGTTTTCCCGTAATATAAGTTGACAATGTTGACATTTTTGTGTTTGCCTAAATTTGAAAACATGATAGATAGAGAAATTCATCACATTGGTTAAAATTCAAAACACCATTATAAATAAATTTACTTTGAAAATCATTAGGTTCTGAACTGTTTCCAATTTATTTACTTCAGAAGCTGTACAAAAATGCCCATGTTGTCAACTTTGTGTATTACGGGAAAACTTGAATATTGATGACATTTTATGGCGATAGAAGTAAAGGACAATCGTGTCAATGTTGCTTCGTACCACGGCTCAACAATGGAAAGATCGTCAGATCATCTTCGTTATCTTTTAATGAAATAATTTAGATAATTTCAATATGCTACATTACATTGAAATGTATGAGTCTAAAAAGAAATTGTTTGCAACAACAGATGGCTATTAATTTCACCTTAACAACAATGACAAATATCAGCCAGTGAAAGTTTCACCAGGTGGCTCGTTCGGGGCGAAGGGAAGCAAAGAGGGGTGAAGAGAGCGAAGGGGAGCAAAGGGGGGGGGAGCGCAGGATTGGGCCCAAAATTTTGAGGCAAAAAGACCAAACCAACCACTAAGATGACTCTAACGAGCCACCAAAAATCAAAATATAAAATTGCGGAGAATTTATCTTGCTAACTCAAACAATGGTCTGTTTCCCCCCATATTTTCAACCTCTTCTTGCGCCAACCTAAAAAGCCTAAGGAAATTAAAACAAAACTCAGGATCGAATCAAGCACCTCTGTGAATCACCATAGATGAGAAACATAGTGACAAATTGGAAACGGCATGTTGTAGTGAAACATTGAAAACATCAATTGCAAGGTTGTTCAGCAATACATTTTGAAGACCATTTTCAAACGCAATCTTTGAGAAATAAATTGACAAATTAAAACTGGTCTAACTTTCTGATGCGGAGAAACATTGCGTCCATTCAAAACATCAAATGAAAGGTTGTTGAGCAATAAATTTTCAAGACCATTTTCAAACCCAAATTTAGATCGTAACTTCAGACCTTCGGAATCCCCATAATAAAACACCATTCACCGAATACATCACCTCAATGAGAAATTGCACCTCACTCGAAAGAATGACAATGCCTGGGTTCGTGGACTCAAATTTCATCTCCGAGTACACCCATGTGTGAAAATAGCCACATCAGTAACACGAGGTCACAGGGGTCAAACGTATCAGTCAGCAAAAGGTCAAATTTCAAGGTCAAATAACAAGTTTTGAGGTCGGGTCGTGTTAATTTTAATTACGAAGATGATTTTCAGTGTTACAATTGGCTGTTGTCAGATAAAAGTTGCCAACAATGACTTTATGACTTTATAACAATCCATTTGTCTGTCTTTCTATCCATCTGTCCCATTGACAAATACCAGGGGACTGAATTGTACATTGCAGAATACACAGTAAATTTAATTGCCTTTAAAAACTACATAAAAGGTCCTCGTTTCTTCGTCATCATTATCTGACTTCCTTGACTAAACAGCAGAAATGTGCGCATTGCAAGGTTAAAAACAAAATTTCCCAAATGATAACATAATCGCAACTTTCCTCGTATTAAATTTAAATATGACTTGTCATACTACAGCATGACTAGAGAAGCTGTTTGCAACACATAATGGATAACCACTCAATACAACTTAAAAATAGATTGATACCCACACACACACAATAGCCTATGTTCGGTTGGTCCAAATCCAGATCTATCACTTTATGCTTCAGAAATGGCCATTTGTTCACACGGAAGGGTATAATGTTGTATGCGATTCTAATGAAGCATGGTCAATGTGTGAGTAATCACGGAATCGCACGTTTCATCGTCCCGTGCTGTAACTCGATCCTTTGAACGGCTATCCGGTTCTAACGAATCCATTTCTCTCATTATCATGGTCCATTATAGTAAATAATTCAACTGTGCGGCATTGAAAACAATAGTGAGTGAGATTTGCGTGAGCAGCTTTTAGTGGCGCAATTTGCTTTTACTAAACTAAATGCAGATATTGTTGTTCAATATGTTCGCAGCACATTTATATGGGCATTGTTTTCGTTCGGGTTCGCTAACGCATGATGTGAACAGGGCTTTAATCTTATGGTTCATTTTCAGTCAAACGACGAAAAAAAGAACGTGTTGATTTTTTTCTGCTCATCAACATGAACACACTGAATTGATTTAAATTGAAAAAAAACCCATCTGAAATCGACATCGGCTCGCTTTCGCTTGGTGTAAATAAACCTTAATACCGGATGATTGCAATCCGGTTCAAGAACACAAAAGACAAGCTGTGAAGTGAGTTGGCGATGCCCATCTCTTGACCCTTGGTCCTTGTTGAAAGACTCCCCAGACTGCTGCTCCCCGACTACTGGCAGGAATTCCTACTGGGCAGTGGTCTTGCATATTTATCAATATTATCATGAGCTAAAAATATTTGGAGAATTTTGAAGGCGCAAAACTGGTTCATGTTTTGCGCTGCATTTTCCTACAAACTGGTTTCTTTCGTTTTCAACCTTTTCTTTATACTTTTAAATAAACAAGCAAACTATGAAATTATCCATAATCAAATATTCACACCAACTTTTACTTAATAATTTATGGTCCTTTTTTTTACCAATCAGCATCACAATAGCGGGGAGATAACTATCTCATATCCACCAATCATAATTATTATTACTTACAACAATGAGACTGATCAATATCCACTGATCAAGGGTCCAGCAGGTAATACATTCTCCTCTGTATTGATCACCACATGTATGAGAATGTTATCTTGTTGACCTGGTCAATTCAGTAAATATTTATCTGCACAGTAGGGGAGGGGGAGAAATCTGTGGGAAGTACATGAAGAAATATGAAAATATCACGTGGTGGAAGAACTTTTTTTGCCGCAGGTGGTGGGAACCCTAAAACCTAGTATACAATGTGCTTCGCTCCCCTTCACCCCTTTGCTCCCCTTCGCCCCCTTTGCTCCCCACCACCTGTGACCACAAAAAGTTCAGTTACAACATTTAGTATACAATATGCTTTGCTCCCCTTTGCCCCCCTTCACTCCCCTTTGCCCCCTCCCTTTTGCTCCCCACCACCTGTGACCACAAAAAGTTCAATTACAATATACAGTAGTGGTGGGGAGAGAAGGGAGTGAAGGGGGCGAAGGGGAGTGAAGGGCATTGTATACTAGGTTTTAGGGTCCCCACTACCTGCAGCAAAAAAAAAGTTCGATTAGTGGTGGGGGGGCGAAGGGAGCGAAGGGGAACGAGCCACCTCGTGAAACTTTCACAGCCTTTAATTCGCTATTTTATTTACACAAGTGATTTTCAACACACGAATAAAATTATTGTTTCTAAAAAGCAAGATTCCAACAGTAAACACTGTTTCATGATACCTGACTTCTGTACCTGCGCACATATCAGTGCATTGAGTAGTTCTTCACTGACTCCTCAAAAACGTTCAGTTTCCCTGACCCATTGGTGGATCAAAGTGGGGCACAGGGACGTGCGCCCCATCTCCACCAAAATTTATTCATTTCCATTCATTTTTCAGGAAAAAATTGGTCAAATATTTGGTTGGCGCCCAAACCATTTGGAGTTGGCGCCCCCACCGGTCTGGGAAATCCTGGGTCCGCCACTGTGACCCTCTACTCCGCTGCGCTTTCTCAGTTTTCTGGCCAGGTGGTGGTGCACCCTCGTCCATCACTTACACACAGATTGATAGAGGGTTCGTATCACCCAATTAGTTGTGAAGATTTCACATTTCTCTAACGTGGAGAAATAAATGAGCTGCTACTGCAGTATGAATTCATTAATGTCACATACTAATGGCGTTTGTTCCACTAACAATTAATGGATGAGTTCACTTAGGGACTTGCTTCAATGAAATTCGATTTTCTATTCAGTGCAATTTGTCCATTTTTAGCACAGCTTTGTAGTGGGAAGTGGTCTGGATTAGACTTTTATGAATTGAATTGGATTTTGGATGTACTACAGTTTAAATATTACCAGTGAAACTATAATCAGTCTTTTTTTTTTTGCTTCATAATTAAACTGGAAGCTTCATTCTCTCAAAGTGGACGAGTTGATTACAGTCTGGATGAGTGGATATTTTAAGTCACTCGTCCACTTGACAAGTGTAAAGTCTAAGGGGATCTTCTCTTAACTTCAGATAACTTCACTCCCCAATTATATTCACAAATGTGATCATCACTGATCTGTTCATTCGTACTCACAATCCAACTATATGAAAAATCATGGGCCGTGAACGTAGATTCAGCATACCACGCCTTCAGTGTGTCCTAGGGAACAAAATGCTCATGTTTTCCTTCTTCAAACAATTTTGTGTTTGGTTCAACGAACAGTTTTCTACAAATTTGGTTGATGCAGCAATAGTCAACAAAATATTTGTACTTTCAACGACGTTTATAAACCTGTCAGACAACATCTAAATACGTCTACAAACGTGACCTCTGACCTCTTGGAATGACCTCTGAATGATCCATGACCTTGACCTTTTGTGTACAAATAAGAGTTCAGAGAGGTCAACATGGGACATTGTTTGTTTATTTTGGGTTCGTGTACAACAACGTTCCGTCCAGTCAAGGATTATGAAACAGCATGTTCATTTACCGTTGGAATGCAGGACGCATGGACATACAAACCTGCACTCAATATGCATTTTGTTTGAGAACGCCTACAACTAAATTTCCCATGTACATTTCGCTCTGTAGTGTTTCTACGGTATCCCTGAGTTCCGTGACTACCACTTTCTTATGATTTTGTAATTTTTTTTGGGGGGGGGGTGGAAACTTTTGAAATCCGCAAGCAATGGATACAAGATAACAGTACCAAAAAAAAGAGAATAACCATGCAGCCCAAAGTATCAGAAAAACTTTTGTTAAATATGTTTCAGATTAAACCTTTAAATGAGTTTTCCTTATATATATTTATAAACTCTTTGAACAATTTCTCCATGAAGAGACAGTCAATATTAAACCTGTTGAAATCCCTTCAAACAAGCAAGTCAGACTAATATCAATGGATCAAAAGTGAACCGCAACAATTATGACCCTCTTTTACCCTACAAGAACATGCATTTGTAGCATACCCTACTGAATATGTCCATCATGCTTTTTACTGTGTTTAAAGTACCCTCTTTTTTCCACATTGCATACCATCTTATCCCAATACACACACACACCACGATAAAATACCAAACATATTGAGATTTATTGCCTTAGATTCCAACAATATTAAACCCTAGTCCTTCTCACTACCCTATTATTAACTCCTTATGTAGCATTCCCACCCCTTTCTCTTCATACCCTAAATCTCCTCGCTGGGTAGCCCCGTCCACAAATGGGCACTCGTCTTTAAGTAGGGTATGATACTACTGGTACCCCACCGGTAGGACAACCCTCTGTTTTTCTGTCAATAGGAGGAGAATAAAGGGCACAAGGATAGAGCCTTATGAAGTATAAATTAACGTGACCATTGAGTGTATTTGTACTGATCATGTGAGGTATGCTTCATACTGTTTGTCTTGGTCAGGTATTCCATCTGGGTCAGGTATTCTATCTTCTCTCATAAAATTCTCACATCCTTAAGTGGAAAATGAAATAAAAAAGTTGTTGCTCTAATAGCAATACGTTCTAGATTGTAGTACAGTGACATCTATTTTCACTTGCAATCAAAAAACGATGAAAGATTTAGAAATTGCGAGGGCATTAACAGTCGCATGTTGACTTCATTTTGTGTTCTAACTTCGTTGAATTGCCCTGAGAATGATGTTGAAGAGTCACTGTGTGTGTTTGTGTCTGTGAGCCTGTGCGTGCGTGCGTGCGTGTGTGTGCGTGTGTATGCGTGCGTGCGTGTGTGAGTGTGTGTGTTGTGCTGTGTTTTCTAACTTAGTTGAATTGCCCTGAGAATGATGTTGAAGGGTCAGTATTTTAAAATCATAACCGATGTCATAACTAAGAATACCTGGGCACTCCTACGACTGACGTACCATGGAAGTGGATTCTGCCAATTACAAGTACATTACCAGTATCACGAATAAACAAACACTAATCCCCATCTGGAGCCTCTTAATCTGATCCCTTAATCTAACCAGATTATGTTAATTTGTTGTGTTTTTCTGCGGGG
Source organism: Haplosyllis leylae (assembly GCA_038406175.1). Lineage (NCBI taxonomy): Eukaryota > Metazoa > Annelida > Polychaeta > Phyllodocida > Syllidae > Haplosyllis > Haplosyllis leylae. The sequence continues at coordinate 3,417 of JBCAUG010519969.1, read as the reverse complement.
GGAGGGATCTCTGATAGGGGTCCTTTTAGGGGTTTGTTTTTGTTTACTTTTGAGATGTAATATGTTTATTTCTGCAGTTTTGCTGACAGATTTGAGTGCCTGCTGCAAGAGCAAACTCAAGACTCAAACTCAGAATAAATAAACATGTGTCATTTGTGACACTAGAATGTCTTAAAATAGCTAAATTCAGCAGTTTGTGCAAAAAAAAGTCATCATTTTATTGAAATGGCTTCGGGGTAATGCCGCAACATTTTTGACCCAAATTAAATATTCAAAATTTCATCTTACCTAATTCTTACTAAATTGTTACGCTGTTGTGGTAACCGCAAGATCCTGACTATGCATCGTGTTATTTTGTTTTCTTCACAACTATGGAAAGCAAACTTAAATAACTACGGAAAAAGTCTCAACCATTTCTTTCAAGTTATTATTGTCTGTTGCCCTGAATAAAAAATAAAACACCTTGGTCGAGAAGAACCAAGATTCAATCAGCAGTTTATTACAATTCGTGCCCCAGGTGAGTACAAAGTTACGCTTCCGGTCCCAAACACATCCGATTCAAAGATACCGGATGTAGATCTATTTTCTTTTCATTACATCGACGATCGCGGAACAGCTTATCTGTAGAGCTTATCTCGCCAATTAGTTTCTCCGTCATCGATCGGCGATCCTCATCTACTTCTGTATCTGTATGATCTCCATGGAAACACGTGCAGTAGTTGTAGGTAAACAAACAACATAGGCCACATGGTATCTGCACTTTGACTGGGAAGATTTTTTGGTCCATTTTAAAATGTCCAGTGTTTCTTTTAATTCTGAAGGACACATGTCCTTTTTGTGGGGCAACTGCTCTTTTTGGACAATTTGGTGACATCTGCCGTGGGTTTCAAAGCCAGGGTGGATCTCCTCACTTGTGTGATTTGCCTTCCTTGTGCGATTGATCCCTCAGATTCCCCTACAGTGCGACACCTGCCGACCTCTTGGCAGCCTACACTCAACCAAATCCCTTACACTGAGGTTAGTTAGAAAACAGACATAACGAATGAAATAAATGTGAAAGGACTTTTCGTGCTCAGCGTCAAACCTACTCAAGAAAATTTTAAGTTTGGCACAAATAAATTTATCAACCTGTTTCAGAAATTAAATTATTCCACTGAGAGCACAAGACCACAGGTTACAAGGTCTGTCCACATTTAAGTGCATTCGCAAAAATACAATTTCAAGGCACGAGCCTAACAAAGCCCTACCCTCATCTGTACCTGTTATATTGCAATAAGTATTAAAAATCTCTCGAAATGTTTGAATTAAATCGTTTTCAAAAGAAATGTCATAAAATTCTCCTCAATGCTGAAGGGGGTGTCCCTCCCCTTCGGGTTCTGACAATAGGGTAATTTGTATGGTGAGATACAATGGTGTACTTCACTGGTACATGTACGTACGTTCCACCAGATGTCAAGTACAAATACACTATTTACTTAAAAAGTAATGTGAAATTTACCATTCAAGACGTGTAATTTTCGTCTTGTTCGCCTCGGAAAATTATAATAGTGTAAATTTTTAGGGTAAAGTACACACAGGAAATTGTAGTTCTGAAGGCTGCAATTTCAAAACTATCGTACCCATGGAAACGTTTTGGGCTTGTGTTTTGTTTGATGTTAACGTTGTTTTTTTTAAGAGCATGCGGTGCAACATTTTTTGCAGCTAAAGATCAATACAAACCAAGCGACACCGTTGATCTTTTTGACAGGCACTGTGCAGTGGCGGATCCAGGATTTCCCAAAGGGGCACCAACCCCTAAGGGGGACACCAACCTACCATTTGACCAATTTTTTCCTGAAAACTGTATGAAAATAAAGACATTTTGGCCCAGGGGCCATGCGTCCCTGGTGCCCCCTAGATCCGCCAATGTTGTGACAGGCAGAACGGGTTGCACATCCATGTTGCCTGTCAAAATGGCGGGATTCGTAACGGGATCTCTTGGTGTGAACATACCTTAACCAGACTGACAAATAAACCTCGTGAGGAAAAAAAGCAGACACGGTGCGAGACCTAAAAACCTCATAACATCAGCATCTAATAAAATGCCTTAAAGAGACGGCACTTTTTCCCACATTCCGAGTGCTTCGTACGTAATCGACACCTTTTCTCCGAAAGCTCTTATGCAATAGACCTCTAAACTCCAGGCCATATTAAGTCATCTTCAACCTGTTTTAAAAGACCATTCACTTTTTCAAGTGAAAACTAAGTGCGATAGGCCTGTAAATTTACGACACTAGAACTGAACGACCCATTTGCGGGTCAATTTCAACGCTCAACGTTATGTACACAAGTAAGGGCCCATTTACATCCAGCGTTTGCAATGCCACTACGAGATCACTCCAAAATCAAATATATGAATTCAATCCTGTACTGTTACACCAAGTGTCAGCATCAACACTACTCACTAGCGTCAAATTTACCTGTTGCTTGGAAATGACTTTGCAACCCATTCAGAGCGACATCGCAGACGCATCACTGTCGCTGGATGTAAATTAAGGGTCAATGTCAACAGTTTTTTATGAAGATATGTAAATCAAAGTCACTTTTTAAAATTTCCTTATCACACAAAAAAACGTGTCGCATTTTAATAGCACATTTCTATGCAAAACTGCACAGATGGACTAAGCCTTCAAATGGCTTCAGTCTAATTCACTTATTGAATTGGACCCCATTATTACCTTCAGAAGCTATTTACTGAGATAAGGCCTCGGGGCCGAAGTCAATTATGTTGATGCTTTTTCTTTTTGCCCAAGTAGTCATTGTTGGTTTCTGTAAATTACAAAGGATGTGATTTTTGTCTCCCATTTTTCAGCAATCAGAAGATGTTTGAAGTGCAGTAGAATAAAGCTTGTAATTTTCTCGACTTTATTCGTATTCCACATGTTGAGATTGGATTTCTTAAACGATGTTTCTTTCATAAATTGATGGTGCAGTCCAGAAATACCTCACCATTGCGTTCCTGTGATACCAGTCAAGGTACAAGTGTACAGTTTGGAACAAAAAGTCCTCTTATTTTTGCTTTCTTAAAAAAACCTAAATATTAGGTTGTGAAAGTTTCACCAGGTGGCTCGTTCGCACCCTTCACACTGTTTGCACCCTTCGCACCATTCACACCCTTTGCACCCTTTGCAATAGATGTTGCCTCTTCGAAGACCAAGTTTATAATTGCCTTCACACCCTTCGCACCGTTCGCACCCTTCGCACCATTCGCACCTTACCATTCGCACCCTTTGCACCCTTCATACCCTTTGCAATAGATGTTGCCTCTTTGAAGACCAAGTTTATAATTGCCTTCACACCCTTCACACCCTTTGCAATAGATGTTGCCTCTTCGAAGACCAAATTGCAAATGACAAGTATTTCACATTGCATCAGTAT
>JBCAUG010519858.1:0-15017 GCA_038406175.1 Haplosyllis leylae | reverse complement strand
ATGTAGAGGTTAGCATGTAGGCAGATGGAATGATGAGTTGAGTGTGTCTAGAAGAATGTGAAAGCAATATTGATGCCAAGCGAAGCGAGGCTGGAAATTTTTTGGAAAAAATATAAATTTAGGGCCTTAAAATTCATAGTTTAGCTCTTAAACTGTATACTTCGCAACAAAATGTATTTTACCCGTTCCCATCCTAAATCACAGATCAGAAAAAAGGAAAATGTGCCAAAACATCTTTGTCTCACTGTGAATATTTGTGGAAGTACCAAAAGGAAGTAGAAAGCCGCATGACGTCAGCTTGAACCTGAGTCAAATGTTGCAGACGTCACCATCAGATTTATACAATCGCCAAAGATCTTAAGATATCTTGTTAACATCAGTTTACTGTTAATTTATCTCAACACGCTTAAAATAAAACCAGTATCAAATGCCAGTTTCCAGCTGAAAACCGGAAGTTCTCTTCCTTCTTCCGGTTGTCCCACTACTTCCAGGAAGAGCTCCAAATGATACTAAAACGTTACCATGAGGCTTTGTTAGGGATACGAGGATTTACTCACCCAAAATTATCTTGTATTCACTGAGGTGACGTAGTCACCAAGGTGAATACAAGATAATTGAGGGTGAGTAAATCCCGTATCCCTAACAAAGACTCATGGTGACAATTTTATTCTATATGTGGTATTCAGTGAATTTAGTGAATTTTTCTAATTCTGCCGTAATGACTGGTCGTAGCTGTATCGTGTTTGGTATCAAACAACTCGTCTTTTCAAGAAGAAGAATTTTAAAATATTTATTTGCAACAGTATTGAGTAGATATTTCATCTTTAAAATAGTGAAGAAAACATAACAAAATATATATATAAACTTTTGAATTCAGTAACAATGTAACGAAACAAATCCGCATTTGATCACTTATCATAGTGATTAAAGTTCATCATTTTTTTAACATTTTCCGATTTTTTTGACATTAATGCTTGTGGATGTGAATGTTTATGGTACCAATACTGCCAATAGAACAATTAGTGAAGGTTGTGGGGTTTGTAGATTTCCTCATCACTGCTGTCTTCATGGAAGAAGTTGTAGGTGGTAAGAAACTTTGAGGTTCGGATACAGATTGTTCATATTGAGTCGCTGCAAGGAGCATGTCTTCATCTGAAATTTCTTCTGTTTGGGCATCGGCTATCAGTTCCATCAAGTCAAAATTTGCTGTATCACCAAAATTACTATTTGGCTGATATGGGGTTACTGCATTCTGAAGTGGAACTAAATCTTTACAAAGATTTTCAGCTGCTTGTGGTGATGTACTTGTTGATGGAAGAGTGAGTAATTGTGGCGGTTGTGGTAAATCTTGTATTTGTGGCTGCAGCTTATTTCTTTCTAATGCAGCTATTTCCTCTGGTCTCATTAAAGAGTAGGTGAGAGACATGCCCATCATTAATTTTTCGTTGCTTTTTACACGCTGATAAATTGCCAGTGAATCCAAGCTTTTGTGGCCAGACACCGACATGATCTGTTTCGGAGTGAAATTTGCATGGGTCAGGCTGGTGATGCCGGTGACTCTGATACAATGATTTGTGTATCTTTTGGACAAACTACACTTCTCTGAGATATTACTCATAAACTTATCATGTGTGTTATGTCCAACAACTGAGTTCTCATACCAAGGTCCTTCTTTAGGAAATTTTCAACGACGTTTCTGCCAAAGTGAAGGATTATCCGGGTGCAAGTTTGTTACATAGTTTTCAAATGCTGTTACAGGACAATGAGGGTGAGGTTTGCCATTGGTATCCATCACTTGAGGCATGAATCCAGTAATTATTTCAGAATTACACTCTTGGTGATTTTTTTGTATTTTGTCTTGTACTTTCTTGACATAAGTGATCTTTGCTTCGGCATCATACTCCAGTTGGAAAGTGTTCTTAGTCATGTCTTTTATGTTCTCCCCTCCTCGTCTACACATATAGTAGCGGATGTCAAACATAACTTTTTTCTGTAGAGCAGAAGGTCCTCTTTTAGGGTTGAGGTGTTCAGATTCATAGATGCGTTTTAAGTCTGAAAAAAAATTAGTTGAAATTTGGTTTAAATAGAATATTTCCATACACCGCAACGACTTGAAATGACCCTCTTTGCAGTGAATTGTAACAGCCAATAGGAATCCAGGATTTTTGTTTGTTTACTAATAGCACGTGGTCATGAGCCAATCAGATGCCAGTATTGGCTTGTTGACAAAAGTGATGGAGGGGAATTTGAATAGCGTTTCACTTTCACTATATTTTTTTTTGGTTCAGATCTAATAATTAAGACTCGATTACAATTTAATCTTGGTGGCATACTCTTTAGCGGCAAAAATGATGGATACAGTGGAAATTTGGTGTGAATTTATGCTGTATTTATGCCTTAAATTGGGGTGCATAGCCGCTGTTTTTGGAGATGCTGAGTGAAAGGTAGATCTACTCACCGTTTGGTGTTATTTCATCTGTATGTTTTACATGACCAAATCCTTTTCTTTTTAGCTCTTTACAGGCCTCAGTGAACATTTTCTGGCTTTTAGTAAATTGAGGATCTGTTGTTATGTCATAGTTTTTGCCACTATTTTGTAATAATCTCTTAATTCCATACCGAATGTGGTGCAAACTCGAGACAGAGTAATGCTGTGCTCCTTCTTTCTGAGGAGCTACTGCAAACCAGAAAATTGCCAACATGTCATCTAATTCCTCAATAGTGTAATCACAATAATTTTCATTCCTCTTGATTTGCTTTAGGTAGGTAACCAAAATTTTGTTCACTTTCTTCTCACTTTTCTCAGTGTTTTTGTTCATGTTGTCACTGAGAATTTCACTTAATGTTTCATCAGATACTTCTCTAAAACATTCAGAATCATCCTTCTTTTTAGCCTTTTTCGATAAAGACAAACGTGACTTCTCAGGGATTCCTTCTTTTGGTGAAATTTTACTGAAACTCATTTTTTTCACCAAAAATTATCATCTGCAATTCATTGGCGTCTGCATCAATCAGTGAATGTAACGTTATTTTTCATTTGTTAATCTATGTCACGTGAGTGAAAGTCACTTTGCAAAGTTACGGTTAGGATACCAACCCCCAATACGAACCCCCAATACAAGATTTCATCTTGTATTTATTGTTAAAATTAGGTAAATTAATAATATCATGTCATATTGTCATGTTAAGGACCAATGAGCAAGAAGGAATTGCGCCCTTATAGAATAAAAATGATTACCAGAAAACCGGCTCTGACCAGTTTAATTCAGTCAAATGCTTCTCATCAAAGACTAAAATGGACAAGGCTGTCATCACCAGCTTAATTTATTTCAGGAAATAATCCCCTTCACAATAAAATGTTGCTCCTTTGGTATTTCCGAAAAATTCCGTGATATGGAGATGATCTGGAAGTTTCGTTGACACTGGTCCTTACTAGACTCCCACACAAGGAATAATGAAAACTCTGTCTAAGGAATCTGCTACATTGTAACATAAACTTTATTCAACAAAAGCTTGATAATGTTGCTCTTCGCTGATGATTTGTTTAATTCCCTGCTGATTGAAAAAAACAAAATGTCACTCCAGATCAAATGCATGCGAAAATTACACTGTGAAAATTACACTGACGTTTCTACACACAAAACGCAAAAAAAAGAATAAAATCAAACTCCATTGAGACTCGTTAAATGTGAAACAAAACATCGTAATAAACCTAAGATGGGAACAAAACTATCTTTGAAAATTCACATTTAGTCCAAATAATTCGACAGGCATCAAATATAGCTTTAACAATCCTTTCAGCTTAATCTGAGGGAGGAGCATTAAACTTTTTAATAAAGTTACAAGCTGTGAGGATCAATTATGTGAATTGCTCAGTTTGTCTAATTTGTCCTGATGGGTTTTGATTTTAAAAAAATTGTCGTGAATGCTGAAGCGGAAGTTTATTAATTCAACTTCCGGTACGTTTTCTGCGCTTTTGTTCTTAATTATTTAGAAGTAAAATCCTAATTAAAACTAATGAAGAACTTCTTCGGTAGAAACGCCCAAGAAAATAGTTACATTACTTCCACTACAGCAGTAGTTACCATGGAGATTCTCTCATCTATCACAGAGATGGATTCTAGCCTGTCAGTGGCACTTATCTGTGAGCAGCTTGGTCTCTACTGCAGGAATTGTTCCTTCACATGCAACATTAACGAAGATGAAACTTGTCAGATTGACATTGTGAATTTCATGCTCGCAGTTCCTAATCACTAGTTGTCAATGGTATTTTAAGGTATGTCGTGGAAACGTTGTGATTTTGTTGCCAACATTCAAGGCATTATGTAACCAGCCATGTGGTTAATTGCGTTTTCGCGAAATGGACAAGAAATTCAGTGAATTGGGCGAATTCACGAAAATTTGATAAATCACTGAAGCACGAGTAATGCTGCGTTCACACTGCACTGGACCGGGACAGGGACAGGGAACGGGACTGGGACCAGAAAAAATGGGTTACTATATATTATACAGAACTGTTCACACTGCACGGACACCAGGACCGGGACCAGGAACTGGGAACTTGTCAATGGGTTTCCAACCCATTTTTCAGGACCTGAAAAATTTTCCTGTGGTACTTTCAATGGATTTCAATTGCATGCATAATATTTTCAGGTCTCGTTCCCAGTGCCAGTCCCTGTGCAATGTGAACATTACTTCCCTGTCCCTGTCCCGGTCCCGTTCCCTGTCCCTGTCCCGGTCCAGTGCAGTGTGAACACGGCATAAGGGTCAGTTTAAAGATTCACTCTCTTACCTGTACCTCCTGGTACTGTGGTAGAAAGCTCGTTTCTCTTACATAAGAAATAACAGGTTCAAATACTCTTTTTTACAAAAAAATATTCTAATTTCTTGCCGAGGCGACGACTCTAATTGAATAACTTCTGTAGTCAGCTAGATCTTTTTTTTCAACTGTTCTGCCAGATCTTTGTTTTAAATTTTTGTCTAAAATAAATAATTTCCTAACTTGATAAAATGCACCAGTTTTGACAGTAGAAACTATAATTCACTTTTCGTCAGCATTTTGTTTGCAAACATCCTGCTGTGTGATAACTCTGTGTAGGTTTATTAGTGCAAAACAGTCACACAGAAAAAACTCAAATGTGACTCAATGTTTGTAAATGAGGAAAGACAATGGTTGGCAAAGAGAACATCTGCAGCATTTGTTCTTGCAACAACTCCATCCTGACATCAGTTAACCCTGATGGATTCTTATTGAACAGATGTCCAGCTTTGTCATTATAACCGTGCATGTAAATGATCATTCTGTCATAGAACATCTGCATTTCCATGTTAAGATCTAAGCAAATGGTGGTTTTAGTTTCAGACGTAGTGATAACTTTTAGACAATTTTTTGAGTTCTGGTGAACTTCCAAAATTAATGTGAATGAAAAAATGATATGTTGTGTAAAGACAGTGATTCAATGTATTTATTTCTACCCCATTATTTTAACCCAATAAAAACGATAAAAATAATTCTTGGTTTTAACGTCCGTAAAATTTAAGAAGGTTGAAGTCCTAAAAATCAGACAATTCTTTTCGAAGATGTCAGTCAATAAAGAACTCAACACTTGTTCACTGTACTTGACATTAATCCACATTTAAAGTTAATCCTGAGAGTGTTTTAATCCGTTGAGAGATTACCAGCAATCAAAACATCAAGGAACCTTGACAGATTAATGTGTTTCTTTCAATCAAAAGAAAACTTAAAAGTTCAAAGCTACTGTACAGATTAAAAGTTAACTAATGGGGAATCTACAGGTCATATAGGTTAATGAGGTGAAAACACCATTAAAATTACGATACAGTTTTTAAATTTTCACGTTTTTTAAGCTTTGCCCACAAGGGTAGAAATCTTAAGGGTTTGTTTACACCTTCCGACGCCGTGCCCGTCAACGTCACAGTCACCGTCAAAGTGTAACATTGTGCCAATGGTGATGGGCACTTTGATGGGTAGAATGAGTTCCAGACCCATTCTGCCTGTCATCATTTGTACAATGTTAATTTTGATGGTGACTGTGACAGGGACGGCCATGGCATCGGAACGTGTAAATAGATCTTAACATAAAGCAAAACGTGGCAAAGACATCGTAATCCTAATTGACGTTATAAATAAATGGACTTAAATCTTAATACATTTTCATGTAATTAGTATTTGTTGAAAGTTTCTCACATCCGAGCAATTGGCAAGATTACAAAGCGACAGCCTCGCCTTCTATTTGGCACCAGATAGGTGTAAACGAACCATTAAAAACTTTACAAAAACTAAATGAATTAGAATTTTACACTTCTCACAGATCTTTTTTAAAAGCTGTATATGAACTTGCAAGAAAGAAACTACAGAAAGTGGGAGATAAAGGAGGGATTTTAATCTTTCGGAAATGCAGAATAACAATTTAACCCTGGAGAATCAAGTTTTACAATATTCGCCAACAGCTTGTGATATCGTCGTTTATTGCAAACATGTGATGATAAGTATAAAAGCTAATTTCAGGATCAAAATACAAATTTAGCATTGTTGTATTCTCGGATGTGTGCTCGTTTCGGCTTAGTTTGTGTCAACTCATGTGCCCCTCACAATAGAATTGCAATCGGGTTTTTCACGATACGCACTTCTGTGAGATTATCTCACAGATCTTCATACAGGGAAGAGCAAAAAAAATTTCATCAAAATTTGCCCTCCAGTGGGGTTGGAACCCAGGACTTCCAGATCATGAGGCCAATACTTTGCCAACTGTGCTAAATCACTATTTGGTTGTCTGTGTGAATCATTAAGGCCTTTATAAGGTCATGCTCTATTGATTCTAGAAATGAACAAAGTGCAACATGTGAAGTGGTGCATGAAACAAACTTCAGAAATCTCCTGCCCAACAGATTTCTCCCTAGCTCAGTTGGTAAGGCATTGGAGTGATGATCCAGAGGTCCTGGGTTCCAATACCACCAGGGACAATTTTTTTTTGCTCTTCCCTCTGTAGAGATCTGTCAGATAATCTGACAGAAACATGTATCGTGAAAAACCCGAATGGAAAACTTCACACTTGCTCGTTGTAAAACAGCCAAAATTCACCGAAACGAGCACACCACTGTTAAAACTCTTAATGCAAATTGGAAATAGAATCTAGTTTCCAATCAAATCAATTTTAATCCTAATCCGAATTTCCAAAATCAATATGTATTTCTGCGTCTTTTGTGGCCACTTTTGTTAACATTTGAATGTTAACATGGCCGCATTATGTTTGTAATATCTTTTTGTGCCAGAATTACATTTCTTTTTGAATTTTGTTTAATCACCACTACAATTATCCAGATCCAGTCGAAGACGTTTATCGTTTCGTTTAAATCTTGTCTTCCATTGACAACTGTCCCATCCAGACTGTTCCGGTTTTGGTGGTGACCCAAACTTCATCCCGGTATACGGACACTTGCTCTACGGATCCCTTGAAGAAGTAAAGCGGAGCCCAAGCGACACCTAGTGGCTGAGAGTCAGTGATGCCTGAAACACCACATATAGTGGTAGATTTCCCTCAGAGGAAACAACTACACAAAACATCATTTTTGGGCGTAGTTTGAACAATGCCTAATATTTCAGTTAAATTATTTTAAAAACGAACCTATTCTGTACATTAGTCGGCGGGAAGTATCGAAAGCCAAAATTAGGTCACTACTTCCTGTCATCACTTGAGAAAGGTCACCTGTCGTAAAAGTAATTGTTTCTGATCATAATCAATCGAAACAGCAAGAAACTACATCTTTCCCTAAAGACCCATGCTGTGAATGCCAATTGAACTCATCGGAAAGATCTTCAAATAAATGAGTCTTAGATTTATTGAACTTTTCGTGGCTTTTTGCAGCTGGTGTCAACACCATTCAGTGTGAAATTAAGAGGGAAAATTAACAAGGGATTCTTAGGAGGACACTTCATACGTGAAATATCTCACCATCGATGGGTTGGAAGGAGCTCCAATTGTCGCCGGTTTCGTCGTGGTCTCTGACGTAAACGGAACCGTCGTTCTTTACGCCCCAGACTCCAGTTTTACCGGCAGACACGCTGCGCAGGGAGGGACTGTTGACTATTTGTGTCCAGTTTACGTTATCTGAAACGTTTATAGAGATCGGCCGGTAAGTTGAGCTTTTCTAGCTCGTATCACAACTTTCTGTGACAGTTGAAAAAAAATTGCCTTTTTGGAAGAGGAAGAGGAAAGGCGCCAACATAAAATAGGAGAAACAGAAGGAATCAACGTAAAAAATTCTTGACTTAGATTTTCACTGTTCTTAGACAGTGAAATTTTGAACCATTTTCAATTAGTCTGATCAAGCAATTTTGTGGAAATTAACATTTGTAGAATATCACTTCCTCTGTCAACAGTTTGTACAAACCTCGTTCTGAGCTGATCTCTGAGAAATAGACACCAGATGGCGTACTCATCCAGATCTCTGACGGCGCATGCCCAATTGACTCACTGATGATGTCATCTGCGATGTGCTTCCAATTGATTCCCTCGGGCCGAGATGCATCTTGTCCTGAAGAAAGCAATACACAACGTTAAATAACGCTGATCTGCGACGATGAAATTATTTGATGTTACCATTAGAATATTTCATGAAGTAAAAATGTCGTGAAATGTATTTATTATTCTATATGTGCGAGGTCCTGTGTAGAGCGGCGGTGGCCTCAGGTAGGGCTGAGACTGTGTATCGCTACGGGCAACTGTTCCTTATAAACAAGAGATGTATTTGTTATTCTATGAGTATATCTTTAAAAAGTTGTTAAAAAATTAACACCGGATAAAAAAATACATGAAAATTCTTGCCGTATCTGTAGTAGAGCCAATTATGATAGTTCCTTCCACAGACAACGTTCGCGCCCGCATAAATAGTGTCCAAAGACCCTTGGATCTGTGAACAAAATGGCAATGACATGGGTGAATCAGTGAGTTCTTGTGTCTACCACTGAGCTGAAGAAAAGCGACAGCCTCAGCACAGCAAATGTGGATTATGACAAGATTTTTTCCTTCCATTTTTCCTTCAATGTTTATCGCCTTTGCTTTTGCTTTCGCTTGCAGTGAATCGGGCCTTAAAATCTAGTGTTTATTATCACTTTAATTTTTAGCGTGGTTGTAAAAGTATGGTACCCTAGTCCAGTGGTCCATATCGACACCGGTGATGTTGTCTTTGTCAAATGTATCTTCAGCAGCAAAAATGTGATTTTCAAAACCTATGTCATTGACCAATACAGTAAACTGTAATCTACAAACTTTCCCCTTATGGCTTGGCTAGCGATTCAAGTTAGTCGAATCTATTAGCATTTCGCTCCATTACACCCAAGTGCAAAAGATGTTGTATTTATTCTCGTGTTAGCTAGGAGGTTAGTATTTGTTTTTCTTTTCAAGCCAAATACGACTTATACACCTGTAGGTAGAGCATCCATTTCTGACTGCTTTCGATGGTGTCAATCATTTCTGACTGGGTTTTACAATGGTGGTCTATGGGAAATTAACATTTGGAATAATTGGATACTCTACCTACAGGGTGCTTATGGGTGTTGTGGAAAGTTTATACCAAGGGGAAACTCTTAACCTCTGAAGTAGAATTTGGAATTCGTCACTGAAGTGGAATATCGCGTTGTGGTGTGATTGTACAGACGACACGACACGGAACTATCGGCGTTGTTGTGGTCGTCAATATCAGCATCGGTGCTGTTCATCATCTCAACAAACGCGCACTCAGCATCGCTACAATTTGTTCACACGGTGAATATTGATTCATTATTAGAAACGATCGGAAAACACATCTTGTCTCATTTACGTCAACTCAGTTTGCGCCAAATATGGCAGCTCACCATCACAAATGTAAACGCCGTTATCATTAATAGTTAATCATTGATGAAAAATATATTCAGCATATTGGAAAATTGAACTCGTTCGTCTACTTTCAACAAATGTCATTGATTACAATAGGAAACGTACTCTGTACATCTGGTCAAACAGTCGATCTCATCGGAAACATTGCCACTGTCCAGTACAGTATAGGATTCCGTGTCTAACGTCCGGTTTGTTAATAAGTACATTGATGCACATTCAGTTTCTCCTGGAAGAATTATGAACATTTCCGTTTTGATCCTCACATTAAAAATCTAAACCGTTAAATAAACACTTTTCACACCTTCAGAAAATTCTGACAGAAATTTTATAACTGATGTCCATGAGAATTTTTTCCAGGTTTTATTTTTGCTAAAGAGATTGTGCCCAATGTTTCACAATGGCAGTTTATGAGTATGTTTTAAACATATTTTTGATGGTCGTGAAATATCTTAACCCTATCATTTGCTGTGATTGTCAAAACAATAAGCATGTGTTGTTTAGTTACATTTAATATGGTAATAAAGAACTGTGACTCCATTTACTGTTTACTTCAAAGTCTCGGGAATAAGTCAGGTCGAACTCACCGTCTTGGCATTGGAACAAATGGTAGACGTCTTTCTCCGCTCCGAAAACCCCGAATATCTCAAAATAGAAAATCACTTGCACAAGGAAAAAATTCAGCATCATGAAACCGTTATGAATTTGAAGTACCAGTCAACAAAGAGGACTGACTGTGATCCAGGGCATGTGGCTTGTGGTTCAAATTTATTGGTGGATCAGAATAAACAACATTTATATTCTGCGCCAACACCTGAATGTACACTGTTATCAAGGCTAAATATCAGCAGTACAGAGACCACTACAAAACGTGTATGTCGATACAAAACGGTGCTCGTTTCAAACGACCTGACATTTCCAATCTTTTTAATGACAATCGAGTTTTGACGAAAATTCAATCTAGCTGCGAAATAAACATGACTCTGCTGAGCTGTAAGAGCCTACAGGCTATTAGGACCGACTCACATCGAACGTCAGCATCGCACCACTCACATCAAGCGTCAGTGTTGACGCTAGTATTGACGCTAGGAATGGGTTTTAGACGCATTTGAGCTATGAAACTTACGTCGACACTGACGCTGATACTTGGTGTGTATGGTCCAATGCTGATACCTGGTGTAAACACACCTTAATACTTCTTCAATTGCATGTATTTTATTTTCCAAATGCTAACAATACAACAGGTTCTTGGTGTTATTGGAGATTAATGTATTAAATTTGGTCCACCGTAATCTACACAAAAGCGAATTTAGAGAAACCCCAACAAACTTGGTACCACCAAGTGTCTATCAAACCTGAATTATTTACATCATAGTTCAAAGCGATATTGATTATCAATGTTCGTCTTTGTCTCACTGTTTCTCATTCAATTTTAATGCAACGATTATTCGTATGAAATTCAAAATACAGACCACGTTTCACGTTTCATGTTTTATTTAATGAAATTTCTTTTTCGTAGATGCCAGATAGTTCTTACTTTTTACATTATGAACACTGCGAAATTCAATTTAATGTCGTTCTCCACAGATCTCCATTATTTTGAACGATCCAGAGTTCGTTTTTAAACACAGAAGCCTGTTTGACGTTTCCTTCGCTGAACGTTATCTCCTCCCAACCGTCTCCTGTCGGATTGCCTGAGGAAATCCCTGAAAGAAGAAAAAATATCAGTTCAGCTCAAATCAGATACGGAAGGATTTAAATGTTCTTGAAACTTCGCATTGCCGCATTAATAGACTGATAAATGTCTTCAAAAACCGTTTTGCTCATTGCAGGGCCTAATTTATGGCTTCCAAGTAATTATTGTCGAAGAAACCACAGAAACATATTTGTCGACTTAAATATAATGTCATGTTGTGTTAGATTTCCTCAAAGCTGACTCATAAATTAGGTACACAATTGAGTGTTGAGCGTAGCAATATGAGAAATTCATTTGGTCTTCAATGAACATAAAGGCTATCCAGTTTTCAGGTGCACATTTTTGGTGTACAATGACCATTTCGCATTTACACTTGTGTCAAGGGTGCCCACCTCATATTTAGTGTGCTCTTTGGTCAGAGTGACCTTTTAGTACATTGACTACAAGCCTTTTTGTGCTTGCACCTGGGGAGGGGTCCCCACCACCAATCTGTGCCAGTCAAATTGTGTGGACATTCATATTTTGACCATTTTGCACATACACTTGGTAATGGTTCCCCATTAACCAGCCAATGGAAAGTGTCCCCACCACCAGCCACTAAAATGTACCTTTGGCACTTTTTCATGTACACCTGTAATCAAGCCATTTAGGCAACTCTATGAGTCACCAATTTGCTTAACTGAATCAGAACTAAAGAAGCATTACTGAGGTCTATTTAAAGTTTCATAATCAAGAGGTTGTAAAATCAAATTACACAACAATTTTGATTTTTGAACAAAAAATGCTTAATTGGCTAAATTAGATACAAATTTACAAATGTAGAAAAATTGAAATTTTCACCTGTTCTGTGATAGAGATGTCCTGTGAGATTAACTGTCACAACCCATGGACTGCCTTCTGCTGAAATCTGTCTAAACTCACCGCCACCTACTCAAAGTAACAACAGATTAGACTAGTCCAAAAGAGTGAGTAAGCTTATTCGCAGATGTATCAGGAAAGTCTGAGCAATCTTTTGTGTATTTATTGGATCTACATGATTCTTCCTGCACTGATAATGACCTCTTGATTTTCATAAAAGCGATATTGTTTATTGGTGACTCGTAAAGTTGCCGAAGCAGTTACGTATAAACGTTTGAAATTTTTGACGATTTTTTGGCACTTTAAGTTTAAATGCAGAAAGGTCACAAAACATGAATCAACGGTTGATCCACCACGAGTCACCTCGATATTCTTGTTGGCAGTTTGTTTTCTTCCTGCTTTTACACTCAAATCGGATTATCTCAGTTGCTGAGACGTTCTACGTACCTGGTATAATGGTGAACGTGGTTGCTGTATAGTCCCGGTACACGATTAGATTGTCCAGGTTGATTCCCCAAACTCCCGTCAGACCTGCTGAGACGTACTTCAGTTTCTCTGGCTGATATGACCAGTAATTATCTACCGTCAAAAAACATAAGGACGTTACACATTAAGGATTGTATACACGTAATGTTTGCTTGTGCGTCTGCGTCAATGTTTACATCAATTTTTGTATTGAGTCTATGGTGACGCAAACACACAGGCAGAGAATGGGTCTGAGCCCATTCCCTGCCTTTTCCATTAGCACAATGTTAAAGTTTTGACGCACACGCAAACGCTATGTAAACAGAGCTTTAGAGTTCTTTACAAACTCTCAACAACACAAAAATTCCGAAATATGCCATCTTTGTTTTAACTGTGCTATTAACTGGCCCAACCAAATGTGTAACCTTAAAATGTAATCCTACTTTACCCTTGATATTTAAAATCAGTTGATGCAAATAAAGAAGAAAAATGCAATATTGATTATAGCAAGAATGCAATAATATCAACATTGCCAACTTTATGAGTTCGCGAAGAAATCTATTATTCATATTCGAGTTTTTCACAAACATACAAAATGGGCAATAATGGTAATATTGGCATCAGAGGCTTTACTACGTGAGAACAAAAAATCCAGCAACAAAATGTTTGTTACCCCAGTGAGCATTGAACCTGGGACATCAGCCAATCGGATCTGATGCTCTGCTCTCTGAGCCATTGAGGCATATGCTACTTGGGATATCCTTAAATTGTCTTTTGTGTTGATGTAGATCATTTAGTTAGGACCAATTGAGTTTGACCATATAGAGGTCCTAGAATCTTAAACTATAAACATTTTTTTTTCGATTGCGGTGAATCTTGTGTGAGTGAAAACTATGCGTAATAAAGATGATAAATGTGAGATTCACCTTCGTAGCTGGTGCGGTTGGTCCAGACGTAGGTGTCGTTGTGAATGTTCTTTCCCCACAACTGTCCCGTTTCTTCCTGCACTGAAATCTGATCTAACAGTCCTAGCATTGGAAACCAAGCAGATCCTGTGGGTGTGTCATCAGTGATGTCTGAAAAGGAACAACACCTTCATAGAGTTCAAAAATATTTTCTGGGAAATATACACTTACCAAAAGTCATGCTTTAATTTTTAGAAAAAAAATAATTTTTTTCAATTAATCTTGAATATTTTAAAGATTAACCAGACCATCCAAAACATTGTGGCCTATTGTCCCAATGTATTGAGAACTGTAAACATAATTCAATTGTAGCAAAGTGACTGCATAAACGTGATGTTTCTTACCCTCCACCTTCATACTCTTTCCAATTGCCAATTTTCTCTTAATTTCATGGAGTGTTGTTTTAGAACTTTTCATAAACCTCTCCCCTCCAAGATTGATGCTCCCCTTTCTGGAGAATCTGGGGCAAACCCTCGTAGATACACAAAATCTAGACTCTAGACTGTAGTCGAAACCCTAGACTAAACTCAAAACTCAGTGGTAAGTTTGCTTTCATGATCAACAGCCAACCAGACAAAGACCCAAAATTCAAACACATTTATCCACTGATCACCTTCAGAAATACTATTTACCATCTCTGGCAAAAACTGAGTTGTGGATGTTGACACCAGCCACCATGTCGATACCAACAGATACTTGCTCCAGACTGCCATCCACCTACAACATAGCTCAAACAACTGTGTTTTCAAAATGCGGTATCAAAAAGGAGATATTGAACACATTGGTTTTCTGGTATTTAAGCTGTGCATCATTGCCATAAAGGTTTTTAGGCGTACACTTTCCCTTTCTATTGATAGATATTCTTGTCACAGATGTCATAACCTTGTAATCCGCCATACATCCCACCTTTTGCCATGAGAACGTCTCTGGTCTGTTTCCATTCCTTGATTCATGTGCATAATAGATTTCTCCAGTGTCCACAGGTTTGTGTACACCCCAGATTCCAGCCTGTCCTACACTTATCCAGTCAAGGATGAAGGGAGTAAACACCCTCTCCCATCTGCATACTGGAACTGAAGAGTACAGTTTCTGTGGTAAAGGCTTTGCATACAGAAAATAGGAAAGAAAAATGTTTTCAAA
>JBCAUG010519747.1:0-15017 GCA_038406175.1 Haplosyllis leylae | reverse complement strand
AAGAAAAAGTACCAGGAAAAGTGGGAGAATGCATATTTGACAGTTAAAAATGCAAGAGCTTCCAGGGCCCTAAGGTGTGCCCTGGACCCTGGCCAATATGCACTTGCTTTGCTTGCCCAACTTGGCTGCGCTATATCGGCAAAATCCCAGAAAAAATTTCTTGAGCCCCCCCCGACCAAATCCTGGATCCGCTACTGGGCAGTTTATTAAGATTGCATACTACCTTGTGATGGAACAGTTATAAAAGAGCTGTAGATTAGTCCAGAAAAGTTCTTTGTTTCTGTCATACGTTTAGCAATATCAACAAATCACATCTTTTAAACATCCATTGCATATATACTGCCTGTAATTTGGACATTTTTGCCATTAACACACCCAAATGGGTTCACTGGCTTAAACCATGGCTCAGATATAGCCCTCAGGTATGCCATGGGTAAAACCTGATTCCATGACTGGCACAAAGTTCAATTTTAATGATAAAGAGTGTGAGAAAGGTATCAGATACTGCGCCAAACCTTGTAGAGAGGCACAACAACCCTATGTAAAATACCAGAAATCAAGGATAAATGAGCTATTTGACAAAATTGGTATTGGTACATACGGTCCAGCATATAGTATGACACCTTGCAAGGAACCACTACACATTTATCTTCATGTGTCAATCCAACAAACCAACGTCTGCAACGACAGATTTAATTTTGTTGCAATGCCTTCTGCTGAGGAGTCTTGGACACAATTTGTTCCAGCGTTATAGTAGTTCTACAACTAAGGTCAAGGTCAAGTCAACACATACTGCTCATTCTTCAAACAAACATCTTATGAACAGAGAATGTTTACCAAATAATCTTCTACTTAACTCATCATCCCCGACACAAACACCCTCACCAGGTCGACTAACATACTAATATTGTCATACCTAAGTATTTTCAGGGTCTTAACTCATGAGTTAAGGTAGCACCCTAGTTGAGAAAATAGATTTGAAACTGATAGTACCTGCATTATATCATAGTGGTGGAGACGAGGGAATTGTACTGAACAATTCTTACCCCAGTGTATAATTTAAAACGCATAAACAAATTTTAAATTTAAAAAAAAATCAATGGAGTTTCTACTGAATTCGGTACTGGCTCTAGAGTCGCTGAATTAATACACCTAATCGTTTCATTTTTACACAAACCCAGTGTTTAAGGAACACCTGTCTGGCTGACAATATCTTCAGGACTGCGAGTCTATAATACTTTTGGTATTAATTGTCAGGCAAAGAGTCATACCTCAAATCTGGGTTGTCCAATTTTAGGCCTTCCTCAAAAATGAAATGTGGAGAACTTAAAAACTTCAGATAAAGCACCACCACCCAAACAAAAAATGAAACATCTCACGAAGAACTTTTGTTATTTACAGACCGGCAGAAACAACTTTATTTTTAATTTTAACCTGACAAGTATAGCCACTTTTTTAAAACAAGAATGCTTAGCGGCACTGTGTTGCACTCAATCTGATTCTGTGATTAACCAAACTTTACTTTAGGTCGGTAGACGAAGAGATAAATTGAGATATGATTGAGAGTCATAGGGAGATGATGAGATGAAACAATATGGAGATGGAATAGTTTGAGGAAGAGAGATGAAAAGATGTAGAGGTCCAAAAATGTATCAAGCCAAATCTGCAGAGAACCAAGTACAGTTTTGGTTTTGGAATTTGTGAAATCCAATGAAATTTTAAAAGTTAGAAGATAAAGTCAAAAGTTTAGGTTGCTCCGTTCAATCACTTGGAATGACTAAACAAGAATACTTACCAGCATTGTGTCGCGTCCCCATCTGATTTTATGATTTAATTTAACGGTAACTTTGCTTCAGCTAAGTAGATGAAGAGATAAATTGATCAAGATATGAGAGTTAAAGAAAGATAACGAGATGAACCAATACGGAGATACAGAGGGTCCAAAAATGAATCAAGCCAAATCTGCTGAGAACCAAGTCCAAAAATCGAAGTTGCTCAAAATGACCTGAAAGACATTTTGGTTTTGAAATTTTTTAAATTCCATAAAATTTTAATAATTGGAAATTTTTTGTAACCGTCCACATAAAAACAGACAAACAACCATCCCACAGAACGGATCCCATAGTGACCAGTAAAATAGCTCCGCTCTTGAGACGGCACAACTGACAATTTTATGAAAGTTAAACTAAACAATTAACGTGATTTCAATTACTGACTGATAAGTGAGAACTACTCTTCCAAAATGTATTGCACAAGAAAGTCCTCCTGCGTGAAAACGCATCAGGCATACCGCCCGCGCTGTATCCTGTCCATGGCGTGTCCTGTCGGGGGGTGGGGGCGGGGTGGGTGTGAGGGTACACTTGTCCTGGTCCTGGCTTAGAGGGAGGGGTGGGTGATACCCCTGTCCTGGGCCTGGCTGGGGGAGGGGTGGGCGTACCCCTGCCCAAACACCTGACTGGGCACCCCTCCTTCCCCCCCCCAGGATCAGGACAGGGGTACCCCCCCCAGATAGGACTTGGGGCCAGAGACCACGGGTACCCCCCCCCCCCGGGAAAGGACCTAGGACCAGAGATCCAGGGTACCCACCCCTGGTTGACAGACAAACAGACTGAAAATATAACCTGCCCATCGTACTTCGTATATGCGGGTTGTAAAAATTCCTAACCTTTATTTAATAGAAAGCCTTTTCATTTCTCACATCATCCAAACCCACAACTATTTCGTTTATGCGTGTTCGTAGATTAATTATTTAAAATGTTCATATTCGACATAGATGGCCTGTTGCCTATGTCTCTATGTCATGAAACATTCAACAAGTTTCTTGGCAGCAGAACAAAGTCTGTCCTACAAAGGAGCGTGTATCGGTATCTTTGTGCATTCATCAACCTGGTCTTCAAGTCCTTGATTAACCTCCACTCTGGGAACGTAAACCAGTATTTTAACTCTAGGTCAAGTAGAGAACACTGGAGTTTGCTTTGACACAAAAATTGCATGAATCTTCTCAATTTCGAAAGGTTAAAGTTTTCAAAAGAATATTTCTGCTTGAAGTTCTACTTGGGTCGAAACTGCTGACTTCATATACTTTACAAAAATGTGTAGAAATTTAGAATATTGACACATATTTAACGATCAAACCTATTTGTTAATTGATTTTTGATTCATCACTTTGTTCCATGACTACTCTCTTTCCACACAACTTTCTTCAAGGAATTAACATGAGGGGCGCAATTGAATCAGTTGTATTGGCCCATGTGAAAAGTAATGAATACACGACGACACTGTTCTTGAGTATTAGTAGCGAAACACAATCACCGAGTTCATGCAAGCGAGCAGTTAGCTCATTTTTATAACCTAAACAAGAAAGTCCTTCTGCGTGACCGCAAGAGGCATGTGGGTGCGGTTGGGGCCGGGGGGTTATCCCCTAGTCCTGTCCGCGATACCCCCTGTTCTGTCCAGGTGGGGTGGAACAGGGGGGTAGGGTAGGGGTACCCCTGTCCTGTCTAAGGGGTCAGGCAGGGGGTACTTTTTAAGACAGGACAGGAGGTACCCCCTCCCTCCTGTGGACAGAAAAACAAACTGAAAATATAACTTCCTGTCATATTATGTATACATGCAAGTGGCAATTAGCCCTTTTGATACCACGGGGCTGGGTCTGACCCCTGGGCAAGGTTTTACCACCTGGGTACTTTGGAAGCTCACAAGTCCACATCTATTGAGTTTGAGCCTCAAAACCCGAGTGCATTGAACAGGAAATTCAATTTTAGGAAAATTTGACAAGTTTTGTGGCAGAATTGAGTTAATTTCATATGAATATATCACTTTTTTGAATTCATCATATGGCAATGAGGACTGTCAATACTTACTACCTATAATCACTAGTGAGGTAGGGCTACACACCCACATGACAGACCTCAGTGAGACTTTTCTAATTACCGCCCGCACACCTGGTATGATGGGAGGGTATGTTTTCACAGGCATGTGTGTGTTAAACGGGGGTACTCAGCCTGACTTGTACAGTTGAGGTATCATAATGCCAGATTTGGACATTTTCTAATAAAACTCATTTCAACCTGTTTAGGCAAATTTTTGGTTCTGGGAAGACAAGATACTCGGGTCACTTCACACAATAAAAACACTTGCATGTTGCATGGGAAAATTCCTATTAATTCTCTTTTGTTCTGATCTCCCTTTAAATTTGCTAGAGAAGGAAATAAAGATATCCTAATAGCATTCTCCTATTTACTTTTGAATTTAATTTTGTGTTAGTTCAAGTCACCTTCTTTGTTTTTTTTTATTTTTTGTCTCCGGTTTCAACTCAATCAAGCTTAACACCGGTACAATAGCTAGAAAAACAAAATTTAGAATCTTTTTGAAACAGAAAAAAGATACGAGAAAGGAGTGACTGATGAATACGTTCCAAAGCACAATTGATGAACACATTTTCTTCCTTCAGTTCAGGCTGGCTTCCGATAAAAGAACTGAGCTTAACACTAAATTAATAATACCAGCCAAGCCTACACAATATTTTAAGATGAAAGATTTATTTTAGGATATGGGGTGCTGTAATTCATGGATAATGAATTAACATCATCAGGCTTATTCCATTTTAGGCCTATTCCAAAGGTTTTTCCACTTTTCCACAAAATTTTCGATTATGTTAAATTTGTAACAAGCCGAATCCCATGGATTAAAACTACTACTACTGCATTTTGACACTTTACAAATCTAGAATTCAATGCAATTCAGTTCCACCTTCAACCTCGCGATGGTTAGGTGAGCTCCAGACCAGGGAAAGCAGTATGAATCATTACAATTCAGTATCATTCAGGTAGAAGTATTTAACCCTCTTCGTCTCTCATAAAGAAAAGAGAAATATACAAGAATTGACTGCAATGCTGAAGCTTTACGCATCCTAACAAGCGACAACGGCAGTAAACGTCCGTTTTCATTACTTCCACGCGTGTGGAATCCCACCCCTCCTTCCCATTTCAGTCAGTTTACATGTTACCATGTAATTCTTTAAATCTGCCACCACTGCTACAAAGCCGAAAAGCTGAAAGATGTCTTTTTTACTTGTGTTGCTAGTTTCCTTCTTTTCAATAAAACAGAATGGCTTTTTCCCAGAGGAGATTCCGCAGTGTCTTCAAATTCAAATTTTATGCTGTGCTGATTGCATTAGGGATTTAGAGACCGATGTTTAGTCTCGGAGTGAGACATTTTCCGCTTTTGGTGTTTTAGATAGCGAGGCTTCTCTTTGTAAAGAAAAACACTCACAACCGTTATTTTCTTAAGTCTAAATTACATCTGATGATCTCTTTTGTCTTGCTGTCTGGTAGGTTTCAAAATTACTGTTATTTACATCTTCAGTTAGTTGTCCACATGTTTGCTTAACTCTTGTCATAACGAATGTTTTCATTTGGATAACTCCGTACGGATATCTTAGGAAGCTGATGTACTAAATATGAACTTATGAAAGAAGTTTCAATAATCTAGTCACAACAATGTCATAATTTTGAAAGTCTCTGACCAAACAAAGACAAAATAATTTCCCAAGATAAGTGAGGCAAAATGCACCATTCGATTTTTAACTTTTACCATTTCCTTTCATTTTCCTGGGTTTGATAACCCGTGAAAAAGTGTTCTATACCAACTATCTTGAATATTTTGTAAAACAAAAAAATAATATTGCAAAGATATATACCAAACCTTACATAACCAAACATAAAATCTGATTATCTTTCAGAGACCAGACACATAATATAATCGCCACGCAAGGCGGTGGAGGAAAAAAGGTGGATAGATACATGTACAGTACGTGAAACTTTGCAGAAGAAACATTCACAGTTTATCCGCAGACTTTTTTTTTTACAATGAAGTCTTTTAGTTCATATTTCCAGGGGAAACACCCCAACGAACCAATGAAAAGAACGAATGCGATAAATGCGATAGCTAGTTATATGCCGTATCTTTTTCCAGGAAGGCACTTTTGCATTGACACTTTCGAACACAAAATGTTTTATTTTCACTAGAAGTATATCTTCTTTTTCAAAACGTGAAATTTCCCAGAGGAATAGAGAACACTTTACACGATTTGGTCATAAGTACAGTTTCCAAGTCACCTGAAACAGAAAAAGACGGGTACTCACCGCATATCTTTGTGGGAAGTATGCTTGTTTGATTTTCACAAGTTGGCCACGACTAACGACACACTGTACACAACAGGTTTCTGCAAATGTTGTACGAAGGATGGGGTGCGGCTAGTCTATTCTGAATCATCATTAAGGCTAAAAATATGAGGTTCTGTCAGCATATCTGTCTGTGACGTCACGTGGCTTGACATGGTAATTGGTGTAGTATTTAGTATTCATTACTAATACTCAGTGTAGACTTTACAAATACTTAATACTAAATTCAATACACTAAGTAAGAAATGTACAGTTCTAAATTAATGAAGAATTTGGAATCTTTCAAAAATGAGCACTGTTCAGAATGATGTAAATTCACAAGGAACTAATCAAGATATGAGGGAAATGAAGAAAACCGAAGTGCTGTTACCCTTTGTTTCGATAATCTTGCAACACTTAACACAGCAACAAATTTACTAACAATTGATCAAGACATGTAGCATACCATGCAAAAGTGGGTTCTACTCAAAAACTATTGATCACATTTAGATAAAATTTGATGTTCTTCTGTGGGGGCATAACTAACCTTGTCCGCTGAAGTTGCGGTTTCTCTTATTGAAACTTGTCTTTAGAACCTCTGCCCACAGACTACAATGTTGATGGTGATAACAATCACAACAACATAAAACAAAATCATAAAACAAATCATCACTGCATTAGTTTGCTGTGATTTATATCAACGGAGGCACAAATGTATTTGGCTGATATGAGCTTGTTTAATTCAGTACTTAGTATTTTTTATTACTTGTTCGTTATTTAACAATGCCAAGAACTAAATATTCAGTACTATGTAGATGAATACTACATCTCATATTACTAAATGGGTACTTACTATTGAATGTTAAAATATCAGAATTAACTAATAATAAATATAAGTATTTAGCTACTAAGTACTCTTTACTACTACTTAGTATGCAGTTGTTATTTTTCATTTATAAGTACTTCATTAACTTAGCACCTTGAATTAATCTTTCCTTTAGTTTTCTTATACTTAGACCTTCAAATTGTTATCTTGTATTTTGTGTAAAGTAATGTAAATTTGAAGACAAACTATGGAGTGCCTTTTACTCAAAAGTATTTTACATATTTGAACAAGAAAATGTACTGGGGACATGAGTGACCTTATAGCCAATGGTTGGGTGAATTTCCTTTCTGAAGTATTCGTTTTTCGTGATATGTAGTAACCACACGTTAATATTAGTTTGCTTTTTAAGCTTGGAGCACGTGGTGATATGGGCTTCTTGTGCAGGAGAACGTAAGCAATCCATTTCCAAGCTGGGCAGGACTTAGAAAATTTGCCCACAGTGTCTTAAATTGCTTGCATTTACACTAAATGGCCCCAGGGAGTATTGGACCCCTCCAGGTGTCTAAGGACTACTGTCCACAGTAGCCTTGATGTGTTAGTGGTTAGGTAAGATCTATATAAACTGGATGCACCCCTACGAAAGTAGGACCTCCAGAGAACCACCAGGCTGTTAAGGTGCCATTAGCATGCAGCAGGAACTTCTCAGGTGACATGGAGTATTACTATGTACCCCCCCCCTCCTAGGACAATCTAGGAGTACTTTAAATTGGCTGATCTGGCCATTCTGAGCACTTTGGCAATACTCTTAGTTCCTGGAGGGAGGAGGCGTCCAAGCACCCTCCAGTTTCTGAACCTGTTACTTAATACTTAACCTGAACTATGTAAGAGTATAAGTAAATGTAGAGGTACTTTACTGTAACTGACTGGAATCTATGTTTGTGAATGTAGTTAGTGGATGTTCCTGTATTTCATGGGTTTCTAGCTGTGACCATTTCATTGAATGTGCTGATCTTCAGTTCCTGGAAAGTGTGTACACCCTCCTCCAGCATTGCAGCCAATTGCTCCAAACCATCCCTTGGGCATAGTGCACGAACAGAAACCAAATATCAGGCAGTGAAAGTTTCACATGCAGGTGGCTCGCACCCTTTGCACCAACCTTTGCACCCTTTGTACCTCTCGCACCCTTCGCACCCCAACCTTCTCACCCCTTGCACCCTTCGCACCCTTCACACCAGATGTTACATTGGATCATTATTTATAGTCTTTCTGGGGTGTGAAGGGTGCAAAGGGTGCAAAGGTTGGTGCGAGGGGTGCAAAGGGGTGGGAAGGGTGTGAAGGCAATAATAAACTAGGTTTTTGGGTCCCCACCACACTAGGTCATAAAAAGTTTGATTACAACATATAGTGGTTAGATGTCCCCACCACCTGCAAATAGAACCATCATCCCATGTATAGTCACTGAGCTGCAAAAGGCCTTCGTAGGTCCCCACCACGGGCCCAAAATTTCGGGGCAAAAACCATCAATCAACCACTAAGGTGTCTCTAGTGAGCCACCAATGATCAACTGCTGTCACCACCTGAGTTAAGGAGCCTGAATGCTCCAGTTCCTAACTGTAGGGCATACAACTAAATGGACTTAATAAAGAGCAATACTGGTGACAGACACAACAACTGGATCCAACCTTACTTCTCGTCCAAATGATTTAGTTTCAAAACAACCCAACATCTATTCTAACATCTATGGCTGTTTTTTTTTTTGGGTTGTTTTTTTAATAATAAGTCCACAACATTGTTTGGACTAGAAAAAGAGCATAATGTTCACGATCCTTTGGATGTTGTTCCTTGAAAATAGTAGCGCTGTTCTACATGCAATTCTTGAATATGCCACACAATTTACATGTAAAGGTGTTATTTAACCACAGACTACAAAGATACGGACCAACAGTAAGGAAATTGAAGAAATGAACGGAAATATAGACACAGGTGTGCGAACTGTTGAGGTCAAAACAAACCAATAAACATTGCGTAACAAGGTGTGCATCAGATCCAGATGCACTCACTGTGCTTTCAAAATATTTCCAGATTGCAGTATTGTGATCCGGAATGAAAGGTTTGCACAGAAACAGTCACAATACGAATCTGGAATTGCGTTCAACCCAAAATGAATGAATGAACGAACTCCTCTCGTACTTCATTTGATTCAACAGCTTCTACAGTAACATTTTAACACTTCACCACACACGTGTAAATCTCGACTCCCTAACCGCGATAGAAATTTCTTCCATCTGGATGGTCGGCAGGTATCCACAGAGGCCTAAACTCCTGGAACCTTTTACCACTAGAACTTATGTCAGATTTATGCGAATACCTGTGTACTTTTCAGAAGAAGGATAAATACTGGGTCAGGATTGTACATGAAATCGAAATTCAGGTCAAGTGCTTTGCAGGCGAGTAAAGAGAAACATTCTCCTACGATATAGTTGTTAATTCAAATTCAGAAATTTAACAGGGATCAAGTCATGGTTCAAAATATGAGATAAATGTACTGGGTCTAAATATTTGAACGTCATGCACAGATAATTTAATTGAAGCAACAAAGAAGTACACTAGACGTGCGGTTCAAGATGACCTCGCCATAAGACGTAATCCATTTTAGGGTAAGGTGACCACGTAATTTTTTCAGTGTCACGTTTAAAGGGACCGGGTAAAACTCTGATCTGTTTTAGGGTAAAATTAAAGTAAATTTTAATTTGCACCTCAAAACAGGTTATAGTTTACCACCCCAACCAAAAAATAAAATGTAAAACAGGAAAAAAATTACATTTTGTATCTTCCCCCCCCCCCACAAAAATGACATTTTATCCCCCCCCCCTCAAAACCATAAAATGTAAAATAATAGCCCTATGATGAGTTGACATAGTTTAAGTAATAAGTCATGTATCAAAATGTCAAAAAATGTGCAAAAGAAAATGACCGAAATGGCCAATTATGTGTACTTACAATTTTAGAAAATATTTACTCAAATCAATTAACTAAACATAGTGCAAGTCCAAAAATATAATAAATTGGCTCTTGGTAGGTCCTTGGTGAATATTTATCTGCTTTCACATTGGTTCCCCTGGACCATGTCATGTCTCATGTCAGTTTTATCCTCACAACCAACTTTGCAACCTTGGACCTCAAATGATAAAGTGAGAAATCAGACTTGACATCACTTTCAGCATGGAAATATCCACTGCAAAAAATTTAAATATGCCTCAGATACTCCACAACAAACCAATTGACACTGAACCCCTATTGCTGATCCTTTGTGCTTGCTGTAAATGGACACTTTGTCCACCAGCATCCCAACATTGAAAATTACTTGATCAACAAAAGTAAGACAGCAATCGAAATTTTCAAACAAAATGAAAAAAGTGCATTTTTGTTTATATTTATGGCTGAAACTTCAAATTATGAAAGGCTGGAAATCTTCATTGAATGAAGACACTTTACTTTGCCCCAGATGATGGGGTAAAGGTCCAGGGGGTGTCTCCCTGAAAACTAAATGAATCATTCCCATTTTTACTAGCAAGTCATCATGTAGTATCTATCTGCGAATTTTTGATACCCTGGCAAGACTAGACCCGACATATACATCTTTAGGGCTGGTATTACTTGTAGATCATTCCCAAAGGCAATTTTAAACTGATTTTCACACATGATCCACCAACTTGAAGCATAGAACCTACTCTCTAAGATACAGATGATTCGGTAATGCCAAGTGTGTTTTAGCATACAGGAAGGACACTGTGTCACAGTTGTGATCAACAAAACGCAAAAGGCTGTTCCATTGGTGCCACTATGCAAGGGGAAAGCTAACAATCCCAGGCCAGCCGGCAGGAAGAGTTAATATCTATGATCCCCCATTTGAAGTTTCCACGAGATGACCATCGCTGTTTGCTGTCCACACCGAGCTTAGTCATCTCTGTTGCAGACTGGCCAGAAATACTGACACGATAATTTTACCGACCACGCACGTAATACGGGGGAAGGTAATGTTTTCACTCGTGTGTGTGATTCTGTCCAGAGAGGGGAGGGGAGGGGGTTGGTACCTCTTGCCCAGGTCCTGTCCGGGGGGGGGGGGCGGTAGGGTACATTCTGTCAAAGTCCTGTCTGGGCAGGTCCTGTCGAGGTCCTGTCACTGGTTAGGGTATCCCCTTTCCTTCTCCCTGCTAGGTCTGGACAAGCATAACAAGGATTGGGGGGGGGGGGTGGTCGGTATTGTGAATGCAAGGCTTTTTTGTTTGTAACAATAATATTGCACTTCGTTCAAACTGTGGGTTGATGTGCTTAACGTGCTTAACTGACTGAGACATCCTTGTACCGCATCCCAAAACTGAACGTAACTTGTCGATTGCATTTCTGTCCGCTGATATTGCAGCAGATGGATGAGGCATTTGACCCTTGATGCATCACCGACAACTTTGTCCTGTACGGTAATGCACTGCAAATTAAAGATTAGAAAAAGTAACCAGCCTCTAAACTTTGCAGATGGAAGCAAGAAATCATTCGGTGGATATTATTTGCACTCGGTGGAGAAAAGCTCCCCAGGCCCAGCAATTTTCTATCATGGTGTGGGCCTCAGTACGAACCTGGCTGCGCACTAAATCTGAAGTTGGCTCAGTATTTCTCGGCGTTCACTCGGTAATCTAAGTTTATAGGTTTCGTGATAAACGCAGCTTCTAGACACGAATAATCTCACATCACAGATACGGATACCTGTAATCTCCTTGCGTGAATTACGTAACTTGTCAGCACCTGGACTGATACAACATTAGTCACAGTCTGTTCTTCAGATTATTATACACTATCTCAATACTGACAACAGTAGTGATAACGTCGGGGTGCCTTACTGTCAACATTTTCACACTGGTTGACTTCTCAAGATGCCCTAGAGTCACTCTAAAACCTGAAAAGTTTTATACAAGGAAAACTTGAAGTTTTAGAGAACGAGCTCCCTCCCACCCACTCACCGTTGCAAAATATGAGATTTCAATAATTTTAGACATATCGGGGCAATTTTGAGCATTTTTTAAAAAATCGTTTTCATAATTCCTAATGCTCCACCTTAAAATTTTTTTTAAAAAAAATCAATATTCCTAGGCATCAATGCAGACCAAAATGGGTTTCTTCAATCACACAA
Organism: Haplosyllis leylae; assembly: GCA_038406175.1. Lineage (NCBI taxonomy): Eukaryota > Metazoa > Annelida > Polychaeta > Phyllodocida > Syllidae > Haplosyllis > Haplosyllis leylae. The sequence continues at coordinate 2,842 of JBCAUG010519747.1, read as the reverse complement.
CTGGTCAACAAAATGACACAAATTTTTGATGGGACCACTTTTCACTGTTGTGGAGTTTATACGTTCTTCTTTTTTCCAGATGATATGCGAAGAATCTGTCACGATCTGGTAACACCACGTCGTCCGCGGTCTAAACGTTTAAACATTCTTGGTTATTGAGATCACCACAAAAAAAAAAAAAAAAAGACTGCTATTCCTGCATTGCTCTTTTGAGAACCAACATTATGTGACAAATTCAACCGCGGAGTTTTATATTCGAAAGTCTTGGCAAAGAAGCTGCTTAGCCTCAGACACATAAAAACATTCCACTCTCACATGAAACATGGAGTGCAGTATGGTGACAAAACCATGGTAAAAACTGCAGTTCATAGCGAATTCTTCTCCGTTTGTACATGTACTTCCAGACACATGCAGACAGATAGACACTATATTTGAAACATTTTATTCTGCAGTAGTTTTAACCTAACAGTAAGAGACGGTGTTTAGTACTGTTTACATATAACAGAGGCTACCTTTACAGTTAAGAGATGGTGCTTAACAAAGTCCATTCTGTATATTGACTTTTGAATTTTTGACTTGAAACTTTACCACTCTTTGCATTACGAAATAGAAATTTTAGCACTGTAATTTAACAAAATCCATTCTGTATATTGACTTTTGAAATTTTGACTTGGAACTTTACCACTCTTTGCATTATGACATAGAAATTTTAGCGCTGTAATTTAACCTTTCTATGCATTTGAACTTTGGATTTTTGTCTCTCAATTTGGATCATGGATTTGGAAAAGTAGTGGTCAATTTGGATTCACATAGTTTTCCACCTTATGTGCTCTGTTTGTACTCAAATCATGTCAAAGACAGACAGTATTCACCAGTATTCACATTTTTTCAAAACGTTTGCAATTTCCCAAATCAGGGCAATGAGCAGAGCGACGTGCCTGTGACATCAGTTACCACAAAATTTTGGTTGAAAATGTGCACAATGACCTTCTGAGTTGATTTGTACTTCTGCCAAGCCTTTATGATCAATATCAAAGGCAATAGAGCAGTTTTAGTGAAAAATTATGCTTTATTTGGATTTGCTGTGATACAGTGTTTTACTACTTACTTGGATTTGCTGTGATACAGTGTTTTACTACTTACTTGGATAAATGCATAGAAAGGTTAACAAAATCCATTCTGTATATTCACTTTTGAAATTCTGACTTGAAACTTTACCACTATTTGCATTATGACATAGAAATTTTAGCACTGTAATTTAACAATGGCTACTTTACTCAATCAATGATGTCAGATAAGACACGTGCATACACTTATACCATGCATGCTTGGCATGTACATTTGAAGAGAATAGCCGAGTACAACGTTCCCAGTGTGGCACGCGGACGTTTGGATTGTTGATGTCCCCGTTTGTACGAATTCTCAGATTTTTTATAATTATGGATTTCACAGGCAACGGTCAATAGAAATGGCAATTAATCGTAAATGTTGCATAACAATGCAGCCGGGACTGCGTTAGAGATAACGAGCTTTTCATGAATTCAAATGAACCTCATGGTGAACCTCTACATGATGTAATCGAATTTGTTTAAACTTTTTGCACTCAGATGGTGGGGCACAAAAACACCATTTTTGTGCCCTCGTGCTTCAAACTAGTACCATAGCCGAGTAAAGGAGACTGAGAGGATTCCAATGGTGCAAGCAGATTGAAAATCATACCATTATTAAAGAAGTTACAGGAAAAAACAGGGGCCGTACAGCTAATTTGCAGTAAAAAAACATAAAATCGTGGAAAAGGCACTTTTTTTTGCAAAACAAAACACTTTTACTATGAGATTTAAATATAAATTTACCCTTTTTTAATGATTATTGTAAAATATTCTTAATTCAATTATTTCTGCATATTTTAAATTTTTTCTGTATATTTTCATCATATCCAAAGATACATATTGAGGTTTCTTGCGTCCTCTCATGTCCTTTGTGTTCTTGTAAGTTTCCAACGGAAATGCATGTGGGCATAAGGGCACGACCATGAGTGAGTGTAGAGACAGGACTATGTAAGTGCTAGTGCAAGTGGGTAGAAGAGCACAAGGGCCAGTGGGTGTAAGCACCCTTGTTCCCTAGGCTAGCACCTTTTTAGCACCCTCTACTAGACTAGTCACCACTTGCATCCTTGCATTTTTTTTGGCACAAACTTGCACCTTCTTGTCTCCTGTCTTATTCCACTTCACACGCAAATTCTGCATTTTCATTGGATGTTTAGGATGGTGTCTGAGTTCAGACATACTCGGGGGGGGTGTCTGAACTCAGACACATGTGTGAGTCTGAACTTGGACCCACGTCCTACGTAAAGTAAAACTTACTAGCAACAAAGTAACCAATAGCGTGACGTTTTATAAAATCACATTGGTCGCAATGGCATCTGCTCCACCGTCACGTTTTGGGTCACTTTCATACAACGAAATCGAACAAAAAGAAGTTGAATTGAGAAATACTAATACTCAAATGAATGAAAAAAAAGCAGTTAATGCTTTCAAGGCGTATTTGAGTGAAATTGGATTACAAAACACTGATTTCTTTACCTATACTGAACCAGAACTGGATGAGCACTTGGCAACTTTCTGGTGGAATGCAAGGACCCACAAAGGTGAAAAATATCGTGCTTCAAGTTTAGATACTTTGAGACGTGGACTGAAGAGAGCCCTTAAAAATTATGGGCATAAATATGTGTCATAGCCAGAATACGAACGTACTGAATGACCCGTGCAATCAATAATTAATTACTGAGTATCCATAAGTCCCGATCACACCAAGTGACCGAAGTGGACCATAGTCACGGTTG
>JBCAUG010519636.1:0-15019 GCA_038406175.1 Haplosyllis leylae | reverse complement strand
CCATTTCTTTTTTTCATTCCTGACGACAAAAAATATAGATAAAAGTGCATCGTTGTCGTCTAGTGGAAATGGGCCCTAAGGTTCAGATTGAATTTCACCTGTATCACTATCTGCTGTACAATGAGGAATGAAGAATAGCAGCCCTGTTGTACAACGTTAATCAATATGTTACAAAAAAAAATACTTTCATTCTTCATATCTTTCAATGTAGAATAAAATTAATTCAGCGATATTTTAAATAGCAGATATTTTAATGCTGCGAACAGAAAATGGTTGCTGTGTGCGAAGCATAAAATGCCACTGTCGGTAAAGCTACCCCATGAATGATATTAACCTCAGACCACATTGTGGTTCCTAATACCTCAGAATTATGACAAAGTCTGTAGTGAAAGGGCAAATCACCTGCCTAGCCACAGTAGATCATAGAGGCAACACATTTGCATAACTCGCTTCATAACACTTTTCAACCTCTTGTGGAACGAGTCATTTTCACCAGAGGACTTCAGGTATGGCCTGATGAAATCTCCGTGAGGGGTCTCGTTCACACACAACATAATTCACAGATCTTTGCCAATGGACCTACCGCTACAAACTTTGGAACTTTGGTCATTTGTTGGAAGTACTGAATAACAACATAAACAATAATAACGAATTTTTAAAAATTATGTTGTATTGACTTTTTAAAGGGAAAGGGAATAAATCACTTTGTAAAAGTGAAAACGAGGAATTCCTTCTGAATATTGTTTTCGGGTTTCAAGTTAGTGAGTGGTCTGGCGATCTTCTAGACTTGGCTTCATTGTAAGCCAAACAGTGAAAGCGAAAGGACAGAAAGACATTGATTTGTTACAGGTTTGATGCTGTGTCAAGAACACCACTTTCCAGAGAGAAATTACCTCAATGGTCCTCTTCATTATCAAAATGTACAACATAAGGAAACAAAAAATCCAAATTGAAATCAATTTGTGGCACAAATATCTTTGATTTTCCAATAGCGGAAAGATCATTTTACGTGGCCCAGAATGATGGATGACAGTGGCGTTTTTGGATCTTTTCAAGATAGACGTTTTCCCAAATCAGCTAGAAAACTAAACTTGTCTAGTCAATGAATAATGGGAAAAGTAGCCAACTTGAAAGGCATGGTTTCGGGTCATTGAACAAACTTACGTGAACATGTTCTTTCAATGGGGACATCCTGCTTCGACACTGACTTCGCTTCACAAATGAAGTTGACTAAATTTCCCTTAATTCATTGTTTCGGAAAGCACTGGTGAGATAATGTTACGGATTTTTTTTTCATTTTTGCTATGTCTAATCAACTTCAGACAACCAAACTGCTGGATGTTGAGGATAAGCAAAGACCATTGCACGAAAAAGCCAGAAAATTCCTTGAGAAAAACATGGAACAGACAGCACTAAACAGAGATCTGGAAGACAGGATCAAAGTACTCAACGAGAACAACAATAAATTAGTAAATTTCATGCTGATAATGATCTATTTGTTAAGCTGTAAAAATAAAGTTCCACCTGAGCGAATTGTATAAATACTATCCGTTAAAATAGCCTGGTCAAGGTCTTAATCTTGTGTCTAATTAATTCGCATGTACTGGGTGGTTAAAAGGCATAATATATGCAGTTGGTTTCCGTGTGGAAATTGCTTCCTTCAGAATCAGTCTCCTTTGCCTAGAGATTAGCAAGGGTTTTCACAATAATTTTCTGAACCTATATTTCATCTGGAAAATACCAGTAGTGATAGGCATTTGCATTATGGCACGTTTGATTTGATTGATTTCAATGATAATTCAGCATAGCTAATTTAGAGAACCAATGTTGTGATACATCCGAGATGTGGCCTTTATTGGCAATGAATGAATTTAATATAAGTCTTTTATCCTGAAGGAAACCTTATATGAAATGTCAATTTAGTTCAACACCCAATTTGCACTGATACGACCAGTATGTATTTTTTTGAAAACGCCTTAATTTAAGACTACTAGCATAAAACTTATTAGAGAATAAGTTTTATCACAGTGTACACTAAACTTAAATAATTGATGTCTTTAATGTATTTAACTAATTTAAATTTCTTGTTTTGAACTTTTAGCAAGCTGAAGTGGATAAAAGTATGAAGGAAAACAGACGTTTGAGTCAGGAATTGGAAAAAGATAAAACAGACAAAACAGTCATAAAAGAGCTCGAGAGTCAAGTGGAGGAATTAAGAAGCGAACTAGGAGATCAAGAAGATGTTATCCTGGCATTACAACATGCATGCACAGTACGTAATTTCTTGTGAAAATATTCTTGTAGATTTATGACAATGCCTTGAAAGAGCAAATCATCTGCCACAGTGGATCATACACACAATGTGTTGCCTTAGATTTGCACAACTGTCTTTATAACGTTTTTTAACCTATTGTACCAAGTCACCACCATTATTTTCCCTTTCTCCACTGAATAGAAAATTAAGCGATAATTTGGCCGTTCTGCAGGGTGAAAACAAATGTAAAACATGATATTGCATATTTTTTGATGTATTTTTATTTGGTTAAAAGTAACACAGTTCAGTAGAAAAAATAAACAGTGTTTGCGACAATGAATCTGATTGTGGAATATCAACATTAGAATCAACGAAAGTTAGTCCGAAGTTCGTCCATACAGTAAAACGAATCATGAAATAGCAATAAAATAATCAAAAAATGTTTATGATTTGTTTATACATGAGTTTATGTAACCTTGCTCAAAGCTAAAACGACATAATTTCACAGTTTCAGTCAATCAAATAGTTCATTTTTATTTCAAGTTGTGAACAAAAGCTTGTCATATGCGCACAATCCATTCAGTAGACATTGCTATGTATGTACCATAAACAAAAAATAAATTTAGTCGTTCGCAGTTTTGTATACCTCAAAAACCAACTTTTTGGACAAAGATACTTTGTGGAGACTAAAATTAGTTCAACCTTATTATGATTGTGGATAAGCAAGGGTGTCAAAGGCTAATCTACCGTCGTGTATTACACAGTATGAACATGACCGACAGACCAGCAGGGAAGCTGGATTCAATAACTTAAGAAAAACTTCAAGTATCTTCAAAAAATAATAAAGTAATAGATAGTCAGTGGATTAAATGGAATTCTATGCTAATGGGGAGGTTTCATGTTCTATTCTCAGGGATGTGTATATCATGGGAACCTCGTTTCTTTGGAGGATAATACCGAATTACATACGTGGAGCTGCAGTACATTCCATACAAATGGCACTGATAATTATCAGAATATTCGTTTTTTCAGACGTTCAGTTTTGATTTTTGATAAAATGTTAAGAAAAAGTACCGTGTAACAGACTACTGTACTACTGTTGCTGTACATAATGAACGGACTGTTTTTAAGAAAGTGTCGAGTTCACATTGAATTAAAGGTTTGTCTGTGGAAGTACGCTGTTTGCAAAAATAAAATTTTAGCAGAGTAACGAAATTTTCTTTTTGGACACTTTTGTATTTTAGGAAAAAGACAGAAGGCTAGAATTACTGTCTCACCGAAGAAGAAAACAACGGAACAGTCGATCCCAACAGAAAGTAAGTTATTTTTATTTTTATGAAAGTACTGGAAGCTTTCTCTTTCGCCCAGGGCGTGGATTGACTGTGCTCAGAGAATGTACTACTTTTGAATTTATTATCCAAGAAAGGTATTTTTCCACTGAGTGAAAGAAACGCAAGGTTTTTTTATGTGCAAACAAGAAAGGTACATGCTCTAACCAGCCTGCTCTAATCCCCCCACCCCACAGTAATCATGCAGCCAGACCTAATGCTAAAGCCTCTGCGTCTTCAGATTTCACAAAAGGAAAAATATAGTACGATAATAAGATGTCACATTACGGAACCAGTGGGGATAAAGTGACCATCAGTTTCATGGTGAGGTTACCACACTTGACCTGTTTCATTAAAATTTGTGTTATTCTCAAGTAACGGGTGACACGTCGACAATCTGCCAATCAATTATTATTATTTAATTTCAATATGTTCAAATTTAGGTACCAAATTGAAGGTAAAACATTCTTTGCGGATGAATCAATATCCAAGACATAATGAAATGAAAGTGCTTAAGGCAATTCTTGTGTCAATAGGAACTCGCTCCAAATATTTATCAAAACGAAGAAACCACTGTAGCTCAATGTTACACCTAAATACACCTGAAGCCTGAAGACATGCCATAGGTGCATATCAAGCAAGATAATCATGTGTGATAGATGTGCAGTGATGCAGAGTTTTCACTGTTTGATGCTGATCACCCTGCATAACGACGTGGCTTTTGGGCATATCGCGATGGTCCGAACAAAAATGTTATGAAGATATGAAAAGGGACTGTGTATGCTTGTAGTGCAAACAAGTACATCATCCTATACCGTAGAATGAATTGCCTTTTTGGCTGAACTCGGGCTTTAGTATCTGCCACACAGACATCGCAGTATCCGCATTGCATCATTCACAGTCTCATCTGTCCTTTTTTCGACTGAAACGTTTTTTGTCAAATTTTGAAAGTGGTGCTTCTGTGGCTGTTTCTTATGGTGAACTTGATACACAAGGTTAGCCACACAACGTCTGAAAAGCGAAGCCATAGTCATTGCTTTTCTATTCTATGGTAGACAACCGTGCCCTTACATAGTTAAGAAGTAGGTGAGGGTAAAACGTTTTATATGCATTCAATTCATCATTTCTCAGGAGTGCATCACATTTCGATGATAAAAGGCATGAATTGGATCGGCAATTATTTACCGGCACTATTCAATACATTTAACTAGGAATGTTGAGGACAGTTTGCTTAACTCAGTGTGTTAGTTTTACTGCAAATACCAGTGCCGGGAAAGCATTTCGTTTTTATCACACGAATGGTCACTGAATGTTGTTTAGGAATTGGACCAACAAAATATATCAGTCATTTTTTTTTGCAAGCTCATACACATATCCACGTCATATGAAGGATTACAGATGAAAGTTTCGTCAAAAGCACACGAACTTCCAAAAAAAGAGGACTGTCTCCGGTAAAGAAGATGAAATGAAGGAATACACTATCTTGTAAAAAGAGTTTTTTGTCTCTGTTAAGATAGACTTGGGTGCTCAATGACCTTTCGATGCAAGTATTACAACAGTCCATTTTAAGTCTTAACAGGTACACAGTACATACTTCGTGCAAAATGTTGCAAAATTCTTGAAAAGGTACGATGTTAAACTGTTTGACTTGCAAATAATACACGGAGGTATCAAGAATCTTTTTGCAAACTTCGTAAACACAGAAGATAGTGTGAGTGACAACTTGAAAGTGCATCCTTTGCCAAAGAGACTTTTTATGATATTGAGACATTTTATGCTGATTACCAATTTTCGTAGTGTGCATTGTGGTGACATTTTTGTGTTGGAAATACAATCAGCATTTGCAACTTGTTGTTTTACCTGGAATATATCTCTAACAACTAATATGAAAGAATTATCCTCAAAGTAGACCACTGTTTGAAGTGAAGTTGTTCTACATTCGGAACTAGCCTATCTCTCTTTGATGAGATCCTTTATTTATTTTACTTGTCTATGTACGAGGTTATCCTATATTAACATACATAAGCTTATTTTAAGAGAACAGTGCTAGATAATTATGAAATGTGGATTTGCATATCATAGCTATTAAATTATGAAATAGAACACTTGAATTAAGACTTGAAAACAATACACACAAGATGAATTCATTTGCTGGCGAGGAAAACAGCAATGCTGCTGAAAAAAGAACAGACAGAGCTGAAACTACACACGATTCCAATGACGAATTGGATGACACCTTGGAAAACATTGAGGAACAGGTATCAGATGATGAAGGAAAAAAAGAAAGCATAGGTCCACAGGTGAATCCAGGAAAGGAAGCTGCATTCACGAATCCCAGCGTGCCGTATCAATTAGGTAAACTTAAAAGTCACGAAGAGGCAAGTAACTATAATACAGCAGCTGTTATCAAATCGGTTCTGTCAAGGGAAGCAAGTGGAGGCAGTACCGACAGTAAAAGGAACAAAAGGGTGACATTCCATCCGAGTGTTGGGGATTCTGATCAGGAAGTCAATGAATACGCTGCTGAGTATGACTATCCGGACTGCGACGATGATGTCTATGAAGCTGATGATTTTCAGCAGGAATTTGAAGAGGGTGATAAGGTGATGGATTATGATGGAACTGAAGAGTACTATGGTGCTATCGGCTATTATGACATCAAAAGGGCTGCATTGTATTCATTGAGAAGAGGTGGAAAGTGGAGGGAAGGTGAGGGTGATGGTGAAAAGGTCGACATTGGCGACCACAGTGATGAAGAAAGACTCGTTGATGATCCTGATGCATCGTATGGCGAAACACAAGAAGATTCAATGTATCCAGATGAATTTCTCGATGATGTCGGAGACATTGTCGACTCTGAAGAAGAATTCATTGAACATCTGGAAGATGTCGATGTACCAACAGAACTCGAAGGGATAGATCCGTACTTATTGGCTTCCATGCTGGAGAAAATCCAAGAACAACAGGACAGAGAAGGATCGCCGCCTAGAAAATCCGGGCATATTGGTTCCTTGGACAATGCAGAGGCACTTCAGGGATTTGTTAATAAGTTTACAGTAAAAGTCCTTGAAGGAGCTGCTGAAGATCTGTATGAATATTTTCAGACATCAGGAGAGTTTCTGGATGTGAGTGATGAGCCTAGCCAAGAGATCCCGGGATTGGAGGTGATACCTGAAGTTGACAGCTCCGAAGACAGGGATGATGATGAGGATTCATCTGACGAAAGAAAACATTCAAGTGGTTTCATAAAGAAAGAAAATTTGGTTCAAAATCTGCAGGAGATTATCAGTGAGTTGAGTGAAGCCGAGAAGCCACCAAGTGAATGTTCAATCGAAAGTGGGGCCTTGCTTTTGGATGATGAAACCGACCCAGTGGATTTCGGACCAACAGAAAGTTCCCCGATTCCTTATCCAGAGATTAAACAAAAGGTCAATCTTTTCCAAGCAATGAAGAGGAAAGCACAAATTTCATTCAATATTACAGAAGGTGACCAAGTTTTGTTTGAAGGTGATTTATTTAGTTCTGAAGGAATCAAAGTAGATTTAAATGTCTCAAGTGAGGAAAATGTAACGGACACAAACGAAGATATCAATGATGGCAGTGAAATGACCGAGGATGTCAATGATATGGTTGTTGAATCAATACCAAAGGGAGATACCAATGAAAAAGATCAACCAAAAAATTTTGAAATGATCGATAATATTTCCACTCAAGCTGAAAGAATGAGCAGACAAATTTTAGATTCCGTTTTGGCTCTATTAGCTGTGAGCCACAGGAAAAGAAGCTTGGGTGATGACAACTCGCCGTCCAGTCGAAAAGTTGCAAAGTTGCATTTGGAGGCGGAAAGCCAAATGTACTGGAAACAGGAATGTCCAGATAAAGTTGATATTACAACAAGTGAGAAAGTCAAAACAAGAAAAAAGTCTAACAGGCGACCATACAAAATGAAGTCAAGATTATCATCTCAGTCTCAGGAGCCAGAAAGAGCCATGGAAAACTGCAAAATAGAATATGCCCATGCTGATCAGGGCGTTTTATTTGGGTCCGAGAAATTCCAGATTAGGAGTACAAAAAAATCAGTCATAGAAAGAAAATATCCTGGATTCTATGAGAGTAAGAACAACGATACTGGACATATTGCTGCACTTAGTATGTATGAACAATACTTAATTGCTCGAGTAAATTGGTATCAAAGTGGGATGAGTCTGGATGATTCCAAGGAATCTACAAACAGTGAAGGCCAAGAAGGAATCAGTTTTGGACAGTTTGATAAATCCAATTTACAGTGGAACATTATTTCGGAGAGAAGTCCAACTAGTGACTTCTCACAACCCTGTCAGACTTCTCAGCCTTTGAAGTCAAGCTCTATTGATCGAAGGTCTAGCAAAGATCAACATGGCAAAACCAAATGTGAAAGTCGCGCAACTACTGAACCCCGTAAATACAAAGATGCCACTGGAATATATAATGTTGATTTAACCATTCGAGAAAAAGTGAAAACCAGAAAGAAATTTAACAGATCCGTCCTTCAGGTAAAATTCATTTGCTCTTAAGGCCCGTTCGCACCTGACGAAAGCAATATACATTTCAACCTATATTTTGTCGTCAGAAATGGGTTCTGCGACAAAATAAAATGGGTTCTATGGTTGCAAATGTAACTGTTCACACACAATTACTTGTCGTTACTATCAATTGCGAACGGGCCCTTACCTTTCATTTCCATCTATCTGTCTGGCCAAGGTACTACGGTAGGGGGCGCTTGAAGAATTATCAGGAGAGATGTTTTTAGACTATATATTCCCTAATATCAATGAAAACAAATTAATTCTTGCTTCCAGGTTGTTAGATTTCTTTTGCCAGATCAAGTGGAGCTATTGGTAAGCTTTGCAGTTGCTGAAAATATTCGTTTATTACAGACTGCGGTGGTTTGCAAACTACTTTAAATCCGCGTATTGCATGTCGATAATGTGAATGCTTGCACAATATAGTTGTGACACTCTGATTCTAGAGACCAAGATTTCTCTGTAAAATGCTTCCTACATGTTATCCTGGCAAAGGAAGTGTTGAGAATCTAAGGCCAATTCATCTAATGATAGAAACTGTATAAAAATTCATCTGCCAAAGAGCATAAAAGGGTGTGAGGATAGCAAAGCCATTGCATGCGTGTGTGTTTTGAATTTAATGCATGAACAATATGACGTATTTGTTTGTTAATTGTTAGCCGCAAAAATTAAACTTTTATAATTAAATTGAATTGAATACGTAATTAAAATCAAACTCGCCAAATCCCAGTCTAATTTACAGAATAGTATTGTTTGTAAGGACTGTGTGAGGTACGCTTCATCAAAATCAAGCGAAATTCCTCACCTACATTGTAACTTACAATTTTTATTGTTTTTCAAAGAAACCAAACAAGATATTTCATATTTGAAATCAAAAGTGCGGCAATTTCAAACCAGTCTAAGCGGTATTTATCTGACAGAAATAAATTTATGATAGGGCCACAAAATATTATTGAGTGCAAAAAATTACTTCTCCCCTTATTTGCTATTAACGCATTGTGGATATAAGGAGGGGGGGGGCGCCAGGGATGCGCGTCCTCCCTCTGGGTCCAAATTTTTTTCAATTTCATGTAGTTTTCGGTGAAAATTGGCCAAAATAATAGGTTGGCACCCTCACCGTTGCAGTTGGCTCCCCTCCTCTGGGAAACTCTGGATCTGCCACTGCCACGTATGATTTTCTGATGTGGCAAGAGTTCAAAAATGCTGCGCTATCAGGAGCTCGTTTCATAGTGGGCTCCAACTGCACAAGTTTCAGATTGGAAAGATGGAACTGACCAATACTTCGACCGGCAGAGTTGCAAGCGTTTTGCAAAATTTAGTTAGAAGCCTTTAATCTTACAGATTTTGCATGGGATTTTGCACAATAGAAAATAGAAATTTTATTGTTATTAAGTTAGAAAATATGAATCTTTAATCTTTTCCTGTAGCTCTATTCTTCCATCAATTGAGACCTACTCAAAACATTAAAAAATTCCAACTAATCTAGTTAACACTTCAAATAAATTGAAGTCTATACTGTGCAATTAAATTCTAGGTCGTCGAAGAAAAGAATTATGTATCTAAATGAGAATGTTTCTACCTTTTAGATGTTTGCTGTTGACCAAGAATGAAAATAATATACCGGTACAATTAAACTCCAGATAATTTTGAACGATTTTGCTTTAACTCATACAGGCAGCAGGAATTAAAGAAACATATTATGGCTATGATGAAGACAGGGCTTCAGTGGATTCTGAAGGATCATCCAAAATCTCCCTGGACACCACACTCGATGAGGATATATTTGATGAGGTAACCCACTTCGATCAGGAATTAATAATTTACCACACATTGTATGCAATTACTTTCCTTTAAGTAGAATTGTACTAGGGTTTTCAGTTAACAGCAAATCCGTGAGGCTCTTAAAACTTTAAGATTACAATGACTTATTTTGAAGAGGAAATGTGGAAGTCCGAGGTAACCTGATCAATACTATTATTTAAATTAGCAAGGTACAATGAATGTACAACTTTAATATATGGGAAGGTGATTGTATGTAAATGATCAAGGATTTCAATACCAGCTAAGGATCCTGGATTTAGTCAAGTGAGGTGAGGCGAAGATTGTGGTGACATAACAAACTTTAGGAGGTCGAGGGCCTGCCGAGGTACCCAGTGTCCATACAATGAAACTGCAATAGAGAAATTGAACTGTGACTTCCATAATTTTTATTGTAACTGATGAAAATAATCATTCCGCAGCCAAAGTTACCGATGAATACACTGTTGTTGGTTCTAGATATCTGTATTCTTCCCTCTGTAGATCACACGGGAGGAGTGTGAGAAGAATTATCAGAGACTCGCACGAGAACATCTGGAACTTGAGCGATCCTACGCCCTGCTACAGAACCAGGCTGGGCTCAGTCCTACCAACATCAACCAAATCAAGGTAACGAGATTATTACCAGCACAAAACGGTAGGGCAGATATGACCTTGTTGCTTGCTTTTCGTGCCTATTCCCTGGAATACTCGACCTTCATTAGGTCATTTAAACTATCTGAATTAAAAGGAATTGATTGGCTGCTTATGTATTGGTCTTTGCATAGAACGCCTAGATTTTTATGGGTTTGTATGTAGTTTACCTTGGAAAGCTATTACTCCCAATAGGCTTCATTAGTTTCCTGCATGGTTACTTTTTAGCCTGCTGATGATTTATCTGAATCTCCAGTTGCTGTTGACAATGATTCAGCTGCAACTTTGGCCAAAGTGAGTGCCAATGAAACATCAGACAAGGTACTCATGTCCGAATTTAATGATTACAGTAAAAAGAATAGATTTATGTAATTAACCTCTTAAGAAATGTTTCTCAGATAAAAAGTCCAAAATTGAGGTAAGATGTTTTGGCACGACGTTGATAAGGTCTGCAGATCTACTTTCCACTGTTCATTCTACCTTTTTATTTGCAAACATAGATTTAATTTATGCTACAAAATTAAACTTTGCAACCATGTTTTCAAATAAATAAACTAAAACAAATCTTTTGATTCTAGGAATTGGGATGGACGGACGATGAAAAATTGGGACTCGAAAAAACAGTTCAGAAACTTCAAAATAAATTGAAAGAGACTGAAAACGAGTTGGAAGCTACAGCTACACAGTTAAAAGAAAGTCAAGAACAACATGAAGATCTCGAGTTTCAACTCTTGGAGCTACAGGAGGCCCATGACAAGGTGACAATAAAAAAGTTGTACTGCGATGGTTTTGTACGCTTTTGATTATTTTCATGTCCATACCCTGATATGAGGTGTAATTTGGAGAGAAGAGATACTGGAACAATTCAAGGAAAAGATTAGAAAAAGAAGAAAAAAACTTAAGAAGAATTTTTATTCCATTTCTAGCTCTTAGAAGAGTCAGAAGAAACCAAGTCCGAACTGAGTTTTCATCTGGAGGAGAATGAAGGCAGTCCACGCGAACAACCAGGTGCTGTGGTAAGTATAGTAACTATTCCACGTTGTCCGAAAAGGTGCAGACATTAACGATCCTAAGATAATTCAACCTTTGGCCTACAATGCTATTAAAAAGCAATCAAAAATTATTTGCAGGAATCCAAGAATGAAGAATTAAGAAAGAAAATATACAAACTACAAAGAAGCTCCAATAAAGTAAGTTTTAGGAGTTTTCTACTTTTTCATCTGAAATGGATTCGTTGGTCGTACTTGTTGACGGTGAAGAGCCACCGTACGGTGGTATCCTGGGTGTGACTGAGGGAGGGGTGGAGGAGTTGAAATTATGTAAACAAAAGGTCATTGTCCAATAACTTTTTCCAGCCTAGGGTAACATGTTGGATCAAGGTATAAATTCATTGGTCTCTTTGAGTACTAAGTTCCACCCCTTAAAAGTAATTGGTCTCTGGAATTAATCAAAACAATAACATATATGCCCCAGATACCACCATACGGTGACTACTCTCACTGTCAACAAGTATGACCTTTACCAGTCAAGATTTTTAAAGTTCTACCATCTAAAGTTAACTAGATTGGGTGTCAGCTAACACGGAGGTGGGGGGGGGTCAGTTGACCCAACGCGGAGGTGGGGGGGGTCAGTTGAGCCAACAAGGAGGGGGTCAGTTGAGCCAATGAGGGTGGGGGTACATTTAGTGTCACAGCAATGCTGCTCACTGGGGCACCGGGGCATCAGTTCACTCAAAGAGTGAAGGGAGTAAGAAAAAAAAATCCAATAAACCACTGTTACTTATTGGTTCCTTGGTTTTGGACAATAAGCCCTTCAGAGCCTCTTGGCAGGCAATTCCAATATGGCAGCATTCATTGGCAACATTTTTGACAGCAAAAGAGGCAAGTGAATAATTTCCTTAACAGACTGACTACGTCTTTACACACTTGTATATTTTCACACAAGGTAACATACCAGAAAGTCAGTCAGTGGTGTAGAGTACATGAGTGGGGCATGCCTCACAATGCAATGGCTGTGGGTCACTTGATTTTGAGAACACTGGCAATGTTTAGTAGATCTAAATGATATTTGATGATGATGATGATGACGACTTGGGATTGCGGTCTTATTTGATTACAAATGATTTGGATTAACGTAGATCTAGAAGCTGATAGCAAAGTGATGGAGTCTTAAGATACAAGAGGTACATACATTGTATCGGCATTATTTTTGCAATCACCAGGGTAAGGTGCCAAGAGCCTGAAGAGGCAAAAATGAATTTGGTTATCAACAGATCATGATTTCAAAATTGGATGCAAAGAGTAGCAAGGTTACGGGATTTCAGCAAAATTAGCATCGACAGTACTTGGCGAGCATTTCTAGTTAAAAAAATCCCATGTATATTCTGTAACATGGGCCGGGGGGGGGGGGCTAATTACAAGGGGGTTTCCGAAAATGATACATCGAATCAACGAAGTGTTGCGATGGGGCAATATTTGGAAAATATAAGCATTGACTTAAGCTAACGGGACAGGACTTAGAAAATTTTCACCTGAACAAGGTAGATCTATTTTGCTATCTTTCTGATTTTCAAACAATATCTAAGAAATCCAAGCAATATTTCCATGAACAAGGAAAGTTTTACTACAATGCGAGGACACCTTGAACCCCTGATTGGGGTGTCTTGTTTGCAGATGTTATTGGGTGAACTGACATAATTAGATTAACAAATTTTACTTCAGTGTGATAATTCACTCTTTGAAAAAATAGTTTAGTTTCATGAATAAAGCATGAGATTAGATCTAATTAAAGCGAATGTAGTGGATCTACCGGGAGTTGATCATAAATGAAGCACCTTGCGTCAAATCATTAAAACTGCGACTTACGGAGAGGGAACAAGGTCAACAGTAAATACGATTTAAAAACAACACAAATCAATACGCTGTTAAACAGGCAGATTATTTGATTTAGGCAAAGTTCCATATAAGGATTATTCGTGATAATTTTATGACACAGAATGATATTGGTGATGTTATGTAGATAAAATTGCTTGTGGGTTTTATCCAGCCAAGGCCGACTTTTATTTGAATGCCGAAAATTGACAGGGATTTCCCTTTCCAGTTTATTGAGTACTGTCGGATGATGTTTTATGAGATCAAACAACTGAAGTATTTAGGAGCAACAATATGTGTGCCTAATTTACGACATCAGTTTGAAGGTATGGTGGAAATACCAAATATGTACGATGATGATAAGTAGCAATTAAGATTGTATTAGCTAACCACATTGCCGTTGCCTTATCAGAACCCAAAACTGGCAAATACATCTAAACTAAATGTGTCTTCAAAATAAATAGCGGTTTACTTGGTTCTTCGTGTAAAGAGTGAACAAGCTATTGAATTGAATACATTGTTTAACGTCGTTGAATTTCTATCTTTTGCGCAAAAGTAGGCTTGTCATAATCGAATTGATTATCCGAAATAATATACAAGAAAAATAGATTTTTTGTCACCTTGGCTTGGGATTTTGGCTGGAATGCGTTTATGATGTATGCACGGCTGAGGTTCATGTACACTGAGGGGACGTAAAGAGGAATGTTGGTCGTTTTGAGAGGTCACTTCATATGCTGTTCATACTCGAGTGGCGGCAATGGTCAAAGAAGATTTTCGCTTTCGCGTTCGCGTTCATTCACTTTAAATAAACCTTAACACCGAGGGTCTATTACACGTATCATGAATTATGCACGCATTTCATTACGTTGTACATGGATTAAACCAAGTGTGTAGGACATAACCCTGTCAAATTATGACATGAACTCTTCCGTGTTTTGCACTGTTTTTGTGTCATATTTTGAACTGAAGGTATGCGATATTTGCATGTGCCATTTTTACGAGATATTAAAAAATTTCGGCACCTCTCGCTATTCATGATAGGAGGACTTTCTATGTTGATAATTTCCACTGTGGCCCTCATTGTCCTCCACGGGGAGAACAATAAGAGCCATGGGAACCTGGCAGGTGTCGCAAAAATTGGCATCTTGAATGCACCAGGTGCACTAAAAGTGCACTTTTCTTTAAAAAAAAATCATTTGAATACCTATGTGATACAACATTTCAGGGTACAATGATCTAATTAGTAAGTTTGTTAATGAATTACATTGATTAGAACAGATTTCAGTACTATTTTTGGTATTTTTTACCTTGTTTTGAAGATGGTTAAAATCATGAAAATTCCAACTTTTTTCCCAACTTCAAGGTGGTAAATCAGGAAATATTGATCATCCAGCCTCAATTTTTCGCATGCTCACAGACAGGTATCCAGACAGTATCCACAAAAAAATTCATACAGAAACTTGTATTCCTTCATAGTAAACAAGAAGCCCAGGGGCTTTATGCAGAGCTGTTGTTGTTATTTTTTATTTTAGATGTTTGAATGACTTTGATTGT
>JBCAUG010519525.1:0-15019 GCA_038406175.1 Haplosyllis leylae | reverse complement strand
TTAGAAATTGTATCTTCGCCATAGTTACCACTGTACAAGTACAGGTTGATACGTGGTGATACAGACATTAATTTATATCACAGAATTTTGTCTTTCCTCATGAGATCAAAACACATGTTATTTTGTTTAAATGAAGTTTGGGGTATCAAAATCTAATACGTTAATGATTTCCGGGCTGGGGGTGAATTTTAGTACATGAAGTCTGAGTGCAAGTCAGTCTTTGGTGCAGGAATAAGCAACTTTCATATATTTAGCTCCAGAATGGAAATTCGAGACATTAGGTGGTCCTGTTGATTACCGACTGTGTACGTAGTACGAGAGGGAGGTTATGTTTTCACAGATGTCTATCTGTTAACAGGGGGGGTATGCCAAACCATACACATAGCTAGGGGGATCTGTCCGCCACAGTGTCTGTCTGTACTCAGATCATACATGTAGCCAGGGGGATCTGTCTGGGGGGTACTCAGACCCACAGCTGGGGGGGTTACTCAGCCAGGGGGTACTCAACATGGGTAACCATCCAGCTGCGCCCCCGGGGTAGGACAACACAATGAGCATTTGCTACGCAGCGTCCTGTGAATTAGTGACTGTTTCTGTACACAAATTCAGCGTCATAATTTTATGTTGTGGTCTGCTGTTGTGACGTCATTCCAGACCTTGGAAACCGTCGCCATGCAGGGTTACTTCATTGATTTATGAATTATTTACATTTAATATTGTACGGTATCAAAATCTAATACCATGTTATTTGAATTACAGTTTTAGTACATAAAAGCTGAATACCAGGGTCTACATGGTACGTACGTTAGGAATTTCCGGTGAAACCATACTCAGTACACAAACAAGAGGAGGTCTTCGGTTGTTTCAGGATGTTTAATATTCGTAATCACACAATCAGTAAAATGCCTTAAGATACTGCTGAAGATTTTAATTCACCCATGAACTGAACGGATGCATTCGAGTTTTTTCAAAATTCTTTCATCTAATTAGATGAATTTGGCAAAAATAACTTTGAAAAAGTGGGATTCGAACCCCAGACCTCATGATTAATTTATTAACTGTTTTAACCATTACACAGCAGACACATCTGTGGCTGTGGGGAGCTTTAAACAAGCCCTAATTCATGCACCAGTGGTTTTGCCTAATTCGTCTAATTGGACGAAAATCTCGTCATTTTGAAAAAAACTAGAGTATCCTACATTAGCAATGAGCATAGCATCTGAAACATCGCCTTAACTGACTGGTTGCTAGGGGCAATAATTGGTAACCAATGATTGATATCCAATGTTCTCAAGCTATATTGCAATGAACACTGAGTAAAAAAAACCCAAAATATACCTGCAACATGAAATTCCATATTATCACCCAATACCTGACCGGTTGCTAAATCTCGTATGTTAATTGGCTGCCATATTTGATAATTTAAGAAGGCTGCCATATTTTACAACCAATATAACACCCAATACTCTCTGCCACATTTACGTAAATCTGAGGTTTCCAAATGTTCCATGTTTTCCCATGTGTGGCCCTACCACACCATATACTAGTACCGTACACAGTGGCGTGTGTGCGCATTGTCTCCTAAAACTGCCACAAATTACCAAATATCAAGGAGTGAACAATTTCACTAGGTAACTCGTCACCTCACATAAATCTCACCTCATGTAAATCTCACCTCGCGTAAATCTCACCTCGCGTGAATCTCACCTCATATGAATCCCACCTCACGTGAATCTCACCTCGCATAAATCTCACCTCATGTAAATCTCACCTCGCGTGAATCTCACCTCGCATAATTCTCACATCGCATAATTCTCACATCGCGTGAATGCCCCCCCATCCCCACTGCCCCCTTCCCACCTTCCATCTCAAGGTTCGTTTCAATTGCACCTCGCATGTGGTCCCCTCCACGCAAAAATAATATCTTTCACCTCGCGTCCAAAAAATTCCCAAAAAACCGTGCAGCAACCCCAATTCCATCAATAAGGTACCTCTACGAGTTACCAAAAACCGTCCATCAACCACACAGGTGACTAACGAGCTACCTCGTTGGGGCATTATTTTTGAGACAAATGTTTTGCTTACTTGTATGTACTACCAAATATTTTCTCAGAGAGCACTATTGTAAAACTTAAACATCATTTTCTAATCTCCTTGGAGCATGAAATTATTTAAATTTCTACAGGGTTTCTACTAGTTCATGCTACACATAGAGGAATGACATCCTGGTCACGTGTACTTAGACACGGCTCCTTGCCTTTGCAATTTCAGCTGTGAAATATTTTAATTTTCTACAAACGTTCCACTTGTAGAACAATTCCCTTGATAGCAGTGAGATTTTCCACAATCCCATTTTCAATTTATCTGAAATATTTCTGTTTCTACTTAAGTTTGGTCATCATGTCTCAGACACATGTTTGTACATTTGAATAGTTCAGTAAAAATGTATTTCATGACTAGTTAACTTTTTGCGTGAGTTGAATTCAGCAGTGGACCAAGGTATCTGGATTAGGTATACGATTTTATATTTTGCAAAACAATTCTATTCTTTTGGAATTTGACGTTTATTGATGGTTTACATATTTTACATATTTTATAACTTTATGCTCAACAACTATTTATATATGAACGTTAATTCAAATTGAAGTTTAGATTTCGCAAATCATCAATGGGTGACTCAGATTCTGAATCCGGTGAAGCCATTGTTCAACCAAGGCGTATCTTCGTCCCATACTGGAGTAATGTCAGTACCAAATGAGTACACAACCTGCACCGTGTCACCTGCAGGTACCAAAATATAAGAAAAGGTGAAAGTTACAGAATAAACAACCGTGAATTACTCGAAAACTATATTGACCGTGATGCAATAAAATTTTGTTGCGCCGAATTGCGAGAAATCAGGGTTATCAGTGGTACAATGAAAAGGAATTCTGGGGTACCCAGTCCAGCTAGGGGGGCATGGGGGGTAGCCAGTCCAGCCGGGGGGTGGTGGTGGGGTACCCGGTCCAGTCAGTGGTACCCCCTGCCTTCCCCCCCCCCCGGGAATTTTTTTTTCTGAAAATTTTTCTTTTTTGAAATATTTTATTGTTTTGATTTTTTTTCTTATCCCCCGGGATAGGTTTGCTACGCTGCGGTCGGTAATCCTCTTGCGTTCACGGAGGAGGACTTTCTTGTTTAAAAAAAGTTTGTTGCGTATAGGTCATGTTATGTTATTTCCTTCAACAGCATAAGTAGCTGCACCGCATGACGTCTGACCCCAATCACCGGGTGATTCCGTCTGGTCAGCGTAAGCCGAGCAGATCCTCTGTCCGTTAATTTCAACATCAAATACAGCAGCCTCATCATAGTAAACAGTAAAGTATACTGAGAAGTAGTAGAATCCTTCTCCACCAGGGGGCACTGTGAATGTTCCAGTTGTGTTGTCGTATCTATAAGGAAAATTGTGTTTTTTTAAATATGCAAAGCTATGTGAAAAGTTATCTTCAGTCATTTAATTTAGACCTAACGCTATAAAATTTATAACATATTCTGTAAAACGTTTAAAATATTTTATGTGAGTCCTCAAGCTTTAAATTATAAATAAAATATGCTCACACATCACATTTATTAAGTAGAATTTCATGTAAGAGAACAGCTATTCCCTCAGAGATACTTGAAACAGGATACTCACCCACCTCCTTCATTGAGTAGAACTTCATCGAACAGAACAGCTGATCCCTCAGAAATACTTGAAATAAGATACTCAACCATCTCCTTCATTGAGTAAAACAGCTGATCCCTCAGAGATACTTGAAATAAGATACTCACCCATCTCCTTCATTGAGTAGAACTTCATCGAACAGAACAGCTGATCCCTCAGAGATACTTGAAACAGGATACTCACCCATCTCCTTCATTGAGTAGAACTTCATCGAACAGAACAGCTGATCCCTCAGAGATACTTGAAACAGAATACTCACCCATCTCCTTCATTCGTTATAATATCATTAAACTCAGCTGATCCAAAGTCAATGGTGGAGTAGGATGTCAGTGCGGCAGTGAAGGCGATGGTTTCTGAAATTCAATGAAACTGATTTTAATCTGGTTAAAGCAAGAACCGCAATAATATAAATGTATCTGAGAACCAAAATGAACACCCTGAAATCATTAAATAATACAAATCTTGTTATATTGAACGTTTACTACCAAAATTAAAACACAACATCAGGAAGAAATTGGGAATTAAGAACCAACCAATCAGTGGTCTGCCGCGTTACAACTATATTCACCAAATCCGCAATAGTGCGCAATTAGGGATTCAATTAGCCTGTTTGCATGGGATTTCGTCCTCGTAATTCACAAAAAAATCTCCTAATGAACAGCTGAACAACATCTATTACCGTTTTGATTATTCCGGCCTTCATTTTCTTCCAGAGCCGTGACTCTCGCATCCAGTTGACGAATCAAGTTAGTCTGTTGTCCGATAAGATCACTCTGTCGTTCTTTTTCTCTCGTCAAAATCTACCGAAATTCAGACATCAAGCATATTGAAAGTCTCGAATAACTAATATGACATAGCTGATTCACATCTTCTTCATATGTTTACATACCTTGTTTTCTTCTTCCACTTGATCAACGCGGTTCAACAGATCCTACAGAACAGAAATAAATGTTTCAGAAATATGTCTGATTGGCAGAAGTACTATTTTTCAGAATGTATTTCCATTACATATTAAAAACTGAAAACATTCATATTATTGGTACGCATGTAACACCTTGTGCTTACCGAATTTTCGTCTTTCAGCAGCATCAGCTGTTGATCCATGAGCTTCACACCAACTATCAAAGTGATGGAAATAGAAATAACACAATTATGTCGGGTATTGATACCTCCCTGTACTTCTTTGAAGTTTGTTATGAAATAAAAACGTTAGAAAATTACCATACCCCAGTTCAGTAGATTACACTACGTACCTCAAATTCCTTGTCAGAGACGGATACGACACCGCCCAGGAAACAAGTAACAATCAACAATATGGTTAGAAATTGTATCTTTGCCATAGTTACCACTGTACAAGTACAGGTTGATACGTGGTGATACAGACATTAATTTATACAAAAAGATGTAACTATTTTCTTGAGAATTAAACATTTGTTGTTCTTACTTTACACAAAGTTCACGGTATCAAAATCTAATACATTGATATTTCCTAGACTGGGGCCAATTTTAGTATACACCGTTCTGGTAAAGTTATAGATACGGAAACAAAGAACTTCCGACGAGACCATATTTGGTTAATGAGGTAATGTTTGACATATGCAGAGTTCATCATTTAGTTACAGAGATAATATTTAGGTACAGGATAGTTCCTAGTACGGAAGTGAGTAACTTCCGACGAGACCATATTTGGTATAAGAAATAACGTTTATGTAGGTTTGACGTATGCGAAGTTCGTCATGGAAAAATCTAAAAACTTGATGTTACAATGCTATGACATTGTTTTAACAAGATGTTAGTCATACAACAACAAGTGGTCAAATGACAATGAACTACGTTTACTCTTTAATTTATAGGGTACCTTGATTCGCAGAGCTGTATGATTGTTTTTTATGGCTTTCTTGGGGATTCTGTAGGGTTTTGTTTGGTTTTTTTGCAGGGATTATGTAAGGGCTCTTCAGGGATAAGCTCAGGAAGCCAGATTTCACAATCTGACTTTGTATCAAAGTTCTTGACTTGTATATTCAGAAAAATTATATCTGGATGATTCCTTTTTATTTAAGGTGCATAACTAGGAGTTAAAGACTAAAAATTCCTCTCAGAAAACTACCATTGTTAAAGTAGATCTACCTGAGAAAGAATCTTAAATTCTGAAACTTCTCTACTTTTACAGTCTGTACCTTGTTTCAAAGCTCTCTACCTGTAGATTTTGAATATAACATCAGCTAGATTATTATTTTCATTGCATTATTTAAAATGGAAGTGATATGCAAAAAATCCCCAGAAGAACAATCAGTGGTGGAACTATTCAAAATACAAATTGATTCCATATTAATAACACCATAATGAGTAGAAATTGTATCGCAATGGGGCAGCGTGTGTAATTTTACACTCAAATGATTTTTCTTTACAAAACAAGAAGATGGGAAGATGAGCTCTGTGGTCACATTAGAAACCTCATAAGGTTCACTACATCAGCCAATTTACGACAATGTGTAATGGTATCAGAATTCTAATGCACTTTGGATGTGATAGAATTTATGCACTTACTTGACTCAGCTCCCCTCACTCCTATCTACTATCGTCAATCTGACAAAAGTGGTAAATTTTGACCAAGACAATCACTTTTAAGTGCAGGATACATCATCCTATCATTTGCTTCCTGCTGAACCATTGCTGCAGTTATTTAACAGAACATCTCTCATCAGTCATCAGTGACACCATAACCCATTCCTGTCATATCCTCACAATTTAATAAATTCAAGCCAAGGGTGAGGAACATACTGCGGTTTAGACCAAAGGATATGTTGCCATACCTACTGTCAGGACTGTCACACCTACTGCCAGGACTGTCAAACCTAATGTCAGGACAGTCACACCTAATGTCAGGACTATCACACCTACTGTCAGACTGCTCCACCTACTGTCAGGACTGGTACATCTACCATCAGGACTATCACATCTACTGTCAAGACTGTCACACCTACTGTCAGGATTGGTACACCTACTGTCAGGACTGTGACTCCTACTATTGGGACAGCACAGCTACTGTTAAGACTGGCACACCTAATGTCAGAACTGGCACACCTATTGTCAGGACAGTCACACCAACTGTCAGGATTGTGGCTCCTACTGATGGGACAGGCACGGCTACTGTCAGGACTGGCACACCTACTGTCAGGACTGGCACACCTACTGTAAGTATTACCTGGTACCATCAGTGAGGAAGGTCAAGGCCCGCTTCGTTATGAATGGGACACGCCTTCAACATACACCATGTTTACGTATCATTGAAACCCCAACAGTAACCTTGGAGATGTTTGGTTTCATTCGTAAATTAAAAACAGAAAACCTTGGAATTATGAAAGAAATACACTGGACAATGACCTGAGTACTTTTTCCCGGAGATAGGTTATCACACACCAAAAACAATGACTTATTTTGGAAATTTTAAGATTTATTGATGCTCTACATGCTTTACCAATAATATCGATTGAATATCGTCTTTCTGATGGGTGACTCAGATTCTGAATCCGGTGAAACCATTGAAGTAGAAACCTGAGGTCGCAATCAATGGAGTCGTATCACTGCCGAATCTGTACACCGCCTGCACCGTGTCACCTGGGTACACGAGGACACAGATTAAAACCGCATAGGAATATTGAACAATTATATATGGTGTAAAACAAATTGATAAGAAAAGGTTTCACCTTCAATAGCATAAGCAGTCGCACTGCATGACGCGTGACCGTTATCAGTTGGTTGCTCTGTCTGATCTGTATGAGCTGTACAGATGGTTTCTCCATTGATTCGAATGTCAAAGGCACCGGTCTCATCAGCAGAAACAAGAATATAAGTAGAGAAGTAATAGAATCCTTCTCCACCCTCTGGGACAGTAAATGTGCCTGTGGTGCTGTCGTATCTGTAAATATATCCTCAATAAGACTATTGTTATTAGAGGGTTGTGTATTGGTTTTGTGTAAACACCAGTTGTACACTCCCGGATGTACTGCTGTTCAAAAATTACATGGTTAATGACCACAATCCCACCATGCAACCCAAATAGTCATCATGTCCCTATCACATCACAGCCATCCCCATGATTTGAATTACATCCAATCAGCTCCTGTGTAACCTATACCTTTGGATTTGATATAATGGGTACTGAATAAGAGTTAAATCCCAATTTGCTACCCTCCTGTCCAAAGAAATACCTAATGATACAAATGAGACCAAAGTAGTTTCTTACACTCACCCAACACCCTCATTCAATACAACTTCATTAAACTCAACAGCTGATCCGTCAGGGATGGTGGAGTAAGATGTCAGCGCGGCAGTGAATGCTATTGTGTCTAAAGTTGAAACAGAATCAACAAGAACCAAATTACAACACGTAGTAAGAACCTAATGAAACCAAACAAAGAGATTGCTTATTTTATCAAAGAAATATTAGTTACTGTTTTGCGTGTTCCCTCCGCCACCGTTTTGTTCCAGAGCCGTGACTCTGGCATCTAACTCGACATCTGTCATCTGTAAACCTTAATAAGTAAACGTTAATTCATGTAATTTTTGCATGAAAAGAGATTTTTTGTTGTCACAAATCTTTATTATCATAACAGGTTGTCTTTGTGTGAAACGTCAAGTGCGGGTTGCATGCCAACAACTAATTATGTTCACTCTCAACGTTTGCTTTTTCATGAACAAAGATTTTGTTAAAAGTACGATTGAAAATCCAGTATTTTGTTTCTCGATGTCCACTAAACCTGATGCTCTGTGTGTGTAGACATTATGAATTGCAATTCGAGAACTGTCCGCCATGTTATTTAAATGCTAGGTCAAGACATTCCCTAACATTTGATCAATCTAAGTTCCAGGATATCGAAGTGTAGACATCACTTCAATGCAAATGGCGTCTTATTTATGACAGTCATCATGAGATATCTTCAACAGTTAACACATAAGGCATATGCCAATAACGTCAACACTTGCCACAACACAGATTAGGATTTGACAGAAGTGCTAAGGACAGAAAGACTAAGGAACTGAATTGTTTGTTGTATAACCTATGTCAAGAGATCTTCAATTGTAAACCTTATAAAGCCATCTACACTTTAATGCAGAATGTACTAGAACTCCTAGATACTTTAAACTTTACAATGGGCAAATTTTCATGATACCTTGTATGTTTTCTTCAGCTGCAGTCAGTCTAACATCATGGTCAGTTACTGTTTCCTCCAAATCTAGAAGCGAGCATAAAAAGGAAAATGTTAACCAAAATTGATGGCCACAAACTATGTTTAATTATGATTAATTATGTTCTGTAAATTTACGTCTTCGTTGCCTACCAGTTAAGTCAGACTCCACATTAGAAATTCTGGTTTCATGATCGGCAGCTGTTCCTTCAAGTGTTTCCACCCTCACTTCTAGTTCAGCTACAGAGCTGTTACCATCACTCCCTCCGTTCTCTTCTAGGACTGTCACTCTGAAGTCCAGGGCCAGAGTTGTGTCTTGTAAATCTGAGATGAAAAGTGATATATTTCACCACCAGTTTTCTTTTGATGGCAGTCCTTATAATATAACAAAATTACCTTCAACTTCTTCATTAGTCTCAATTGACGATTGCTCCAAGGTGAGGAGTCTTTCATCCTGGATGACTTGTTCGTCAAGCAGGAAGTTGACAACTTGATCTAGATCTGTGAGGTCTTCTTCTATTTCCACCACTTGACCCTCCAGGATTGCCACTCTCTCCTCTATTGTCACGTTTTGGAAGGAGTCTGAAAATAATTAGTTACTATATGCAGATCCAAGGTTGGCTGCAATGGACGACCCATCCATTGATCTCATTTTGTTCATTTTTATGCTTATTTAATGACCAATTTGCCAAAATAATTAGTTGGTAACACCGCCCCTAACCATGTGGTAAAATCTCGGATTCGCAACTCAAAGAAAGGATCATAAATTGAAAACGATCTCAAATCTCTAAGCCAAATGACATTGTCACTAAGAAGATCAGTTGAACTTTGACATTTTTTGTTTTTACCTTCGTTCATTTTTCCTACAAAACTTTGTGTGGTTTCTTTGAAGCCATTCGGTTCATTTTTGAACAGCTGACCAATTAAAGTGCTCTGTTGGCCAATCAGAACATTCTGACGTTTATTTTCTCTAATCAGTATCTGTTAAAATTCAATTATCAAAAATTACAATTCATACAATGTAACGATTCTTAGTTTCAAATCAATCGGGTTTTCCCTTAATGATAGGTTAGGTCATTTAACAAATTTGTCAAACTGGTGGTAGTCAATAATGATAATCAATCCAAAATGGACAATGGTAAATTCACTGATGCTGGTAATAACTGTTAAAAAACTAGCCATAGTGAATTTACCATTGCCCATTTGGGCTGTTTATCATTATCTACTACCACCTGTTTGAATTACACTTAACTAATTTGGCAAATTTATTAAATGACCTAACCTACCATAAAGGGAAAACTCTATTATGTGAGAATGAGATCACGATGGTTCCAGGTCATCATTGTTATCAATTTTGAAATATGTTTGAAACGGTTTTCTATCTTGTAACTACCAAAGCACTGTTAAAACACTTTTTAAAATATCAAGGAATGAACAATTTCACTAGGTGACTCATACCTCGCATACAAAAGGCACCTCACGTACATTGCATACAAAAGGCACCTCATGTACCTCGTGTACAAAAGGCACCTCACATACCTCACATACAAAAGGCACCTTGTGTACCTTGCATACAAAAGGCACCTCGCGTACCTCACATACAAGATGCATCTCACGTACAAAAGGCACCTCACATACCTCGCATACAAAAGGCACCTTGTGTACCTCACGTACAAAAGGCATCTCACATACAAAAGGCACGTCACGTACCTCGCATACAAAAGGCACCTCATGTACAAAAGGCATCTCATGTACAAAAGGCACCTCATGTACAAAAGGTACCTAGCATACAAAAGGCACCTCGCATACAAAAGGCACCTCGCATGAATGCCCCCCACCCCAACCCCCCACTCCCACTGCCCCCCTCCCACCTTCCATATCAAGGTTCATTTCAATCTCACCTCGCGTGTGGTCCCCTCCACACGAAAATAATATTTTTCACCTCGCATGCAAAAAAATCGTGCAGCAACCCCAGTTCATCAATAAGGTACCTCTACGAGTCATCAACTATGAATGCTTCTATGTTACCTTATGCAGTTTAACAAATTTATTAACTCTCATCAACAGATTAAATTCACCCGCACCTTGTTTTCTTCTTCAACCACCTGCAGCCGTACCTCCATTCGATTCAAACGACCCTAAGGGAAGAAATATATGGCACAGCTTTTACCATAATAATTAAAACATGTTCGATCACCATGTCTTAACAGTTGAGTAGTGTACACCACAAACCTCAAGTTCCTTGTCAGTGACGGATACGACACCGCCCAGGAAACAAGTAACAATCAACAATATGGTTAGAAATTGAATCGTCGCCATAGTTACCACTGTACAAGTACAGGTTGATGCATGGTGATACAGACATTAATTTATACAAAAAGATGTACCTATTTTCTTGAGAATCAAACATTTGTTGTTCTTAATTTACACGAAGTTCATGGTATCAAAATCTGATACATTTGAGTTTTCCCTAAAATAGATCATTCTGCCAGAATTGTAGATCATTTTGCCAGATTTGTATTGGTTAGTATACTTCAGTTGTTGAATTTCTGCCTAGAACTGGTGTCTCAATTAAATATTTGCCAAAGTTTTGGCAAAGCTTTGGCAATGATTTGGTAATGATGCAGTTATCATCCAAGACACTAGTTTTAGGCAGAAATGTCTGAATCTAAAGAGTCATGACCTCTCTGCATTGCAGACTGGTCTCCAAAACAGGCATTGTCATGCACCTTGCACACTTGGTAAAACAAGTGTTTACTATGTTTTCATGAGTGAGATCTTGCTCATTGCATGGTAAAACAGGTAAGGGATCATTTATGGTTGAATAAAACTTTGCCAAATGTTCCAATAGTGTATTGAACCAATAGAATTCTGGTAGAATGATCTACAATTCTGACAGAATGATCTGTTTTAGGAAAAACTCGATTGATATTTCATAATCTGGGGGCAATTTTAGCATACACCGCCCTGGTAAAGGTCTATCCAATGTACGGAAAAATCAACTTCCGACCAGACCATATTTGTTTAATTAGGTAATGTCTGACGTATGCGAAGTTCATCATTTAGTTACAGAGATAACATTTTGGTACAGTATAGTCCTTTGTCCAACGATACCATATTTAGTTAAATAAATAATGTTTATGTAGGTTTGACGTTAGCAAAGTTCGTCGTGCAAAAACCTGATATTAGTCAGTCTATAGGGAATTCCTATGAGTCTATATTTAGTCAGACAGACAACAATTAGGTACAAGTCAGTCCTTGATACGGAAGTAAGGAACTTCCGACGAGACCATATTTGGTTGAAGAGATAACATTTGGGTACAAGTCAGTCCTTGATACGGAAGTAAGGAACTTCCGACGAGACCATATTTGGTTGAAGAGATAACATTTGGATACAAGTCAGTCCTTGGTACGGAAGTAGGGAACTTCTAACGAGACCATATTTGGATAGAGATAAGATTTAGGTACAAGGCAGTCCTTGATACGGAAGTAAGGAACTTCCAACGAGACCATATTTGGTTGAAGAGATAACATTTGGGTACAAGTCAGTCCTTGGTTACGGAAGTAAGGAACTTCCGACGAGACCATATTTGGATGAAGAGATAACATTTGGGTACAAGTCAGTCCATGGTTACGGAAGTAAGGAACTTCCGACGAGACCATATTTGGTTGAAGAGATAACATTTGGGTACAAGTCAGTCCTTGGTACGGAAGTAGGGAACTTCCAATGAGACCATATTTGGTTAAAGAGACAACAATTAGGTACAAGTCAGTCCTTGGTACTGAAGTAATGAACTTCCGACGAAACCATGTTTGGTTGAAGAGATAACATTTATTTAAGTTTGACGAATTCAAAGTTCGCCATTGCAAAATCAAACACACTTTTAAAAATTAATCTGGAAGCTCATCTGATAAGTCCGTTTTAGTTAAAGAGATACCAATCGGTTTGAAAACAATACTTGACACCATATTTGGTTTTGTAGGACAGTGAAATACTTTGCAATTGCAGGTTTGGTGTTATAAAATGTTGGAATGATAACTGTTGGTGCAATTGGTTTACAGTGCAAGTTTGTGGATGACTCTGACTGGGATCTAAGGGCTATGACCAAGATGTTAGTCATACAATAACAAGTGAAAAAGTCAAATGACAATGAGTTATGTTTACTCTTTAATTTATAGGATAGTTTGGATAGAGTATTCACACAGTTGTATGATTGTTTTTTATGGCTTTCTCCAGGATTTTGCAGGGTTTCCTCTGGGTTTTTGCAGGGATTTGATTTTGTGGAATGCTCATAATTGAACTAGCTTTAACTTTAAATGGTTTGTTTCAGAACAAATAAGGAAGATCATCTTTTCTGTCATGTTTGCCTCTTGACATGAAAAATGGAGTGAGTCTACCTCCCAGGTCAGGTAAGGTCCAGTAGTTAGATGGGGGAACCACCCTCCATCTCTAAGTCAGGTGGTAGGACACCAAGAAGGAAAAAAGATGAAGGGAGAATAATAAAGATGTGAAAGACTACACCTCCACAGCCTACCATTAGTGCCATGCTGGGTGGAGTAGGTACAGGTTGTCATGGTGAGTATTACCTGGTAATGGGAGGCTGTCTAGTTCAAAAATGTGTCCCTGGATATTGTTTTTGATGATTGGTAACTGTTGCACTAGGTACAACATACACCATGTTTACGTATCATTGAAACCCCAACAGTAACCTTGGAGATGTTTGGTTTCAGTCGTAAATTAAAAAGAGAAAACTTTCTGGAATTTTGAATGAATTACACTGGGCAATGACCTGAGTACTTTTTTCTGAAACAAAGGTAATCACACAATAAAAAGAATGATTTATTTTTGGAATTTAAGATTTATTGATGTTCTACATGCTTTACCAATAATAGCGATTTAAGTATGAATTTCACAGATTGTCTTTCTGATTGGTGTCTCAGATCCTGAATCCGGTGAAACCGTTGTAGTAGATACCTGTGGTCGCAAACAATGGAGTCGTATCAGTGCCGAATGAGTACACAACCTGCACTGTGTCACCTGAGTACACGAGGAGACAGATTAAAACAGAATATTGAACAATTAGAAACCACATCATTGGTGCAAACGAATTTGATTAGAAAAGGTTTCACCTTCAACAGCGTAAGTAGTCGCACTGCATGATGCCTGACCGTTACCGACGGATGATAACTGAACTGTGTGAGCGGTACAGATGTCTTGCCCATTGATTCGAATGTCAAAGCCAGCGGTCTCATCAGCAGAAACAAGCAAATAAGTAGAGAAGTAATAGATTCCTTCTCCACCAGGGGGCACTGTAAATGTTCCAGTTGTGCTGTCGTATCTGTAAACAATAAACAGAGAAGTAGTGATATCCATCTCCACCAGGGGGCACTGTGAATGTTCCGGTTGTGCTGTCGTATCTGTAAACAATAAACAGAGAAGTAATAGAATCCACCTCCACCAGAGGGCACTGTAAATGTTCCAGTTGTGCTGTCGTATCTGTAAACAATAAACAGAGAAGTAGTAGAATCCTTATCCACCCTCTGGGACAGTAAATGTGCCTGTGGTGCTGTCGTATCTGTAAAGGTATCCTTATATAAAAATCATTGTAATTAGACGGTTGGTTGTGGTATTGGTACTTTGTTAATATAAGGCCTCCGAGGAGCAAACAAAAGATGCCCAGTACATCAGAGTCTAGCCCATTGACCAGTTATGTAACTGCGTCAGTGCATTACCTTTCTGTGTTTGGAGACTAGTCTGCCAATGCAGAGAAGTCATTGACACCTGATGATTTGACCTTTCATCCAAACTCTGGTGTCTAGAAACAGCACTGCCACTGCTGTTTTATGCAGCATTATGTCACAAGTTGAGTTTGAGTAGCTAAGTCTTGAAAGCTTGCAAAACAGCCACAAAAGGAAAAACCGAGTTCCACAGTGCAAAAAGAGCATTCCAGGGCCCGTCTCCTCAACACTCACTCGTGATGGTTATTTCCAGGCAATCAGGCTTAAAGAATTACAAACAAATGATGTAATGTCTAGACAAAGTGGGTGATGTATGAGTGAGCCAATCAGTGATGAGAGCGATGACATCATGTCTGGGCTGAGTACTGCACTTGAGTGTGCATATCCCTAC
>JBCAUG010519414.1:0-15019 GCA_038406175.1 Haplosyllis leylae | reverse complement strand
GTAATGCATACAAAAATAATATCAAGTACAAGCTGATTCATGCGGTGCGACACAATTCTGATAAGAATTCTTGTTTGCCTTTGTTTTCAGCTGTCAGTCCAAGCTGCCATTCGCCAACAGATAATAATATTTCGGCCGTGACCGATACAAATGAATCAGAAACCGCAGAAGTGAAAAGTGAAGAGTCAGATCGGGAAACCACTCCCATAGTAGCATTACCAGAACAGGAGGAGAAAGATAAACAAGACGAAGTTCGATCGAAAAAGACGTATGCAAGTACCTTAAAACTTCCATCCAAGGCAACTGGTCAGCCACGAGTGGACACAGGCAAAGCATGTCTTGCCAGAAGGGTGACAGTGGAATTCGAAAGCAGTCCAGATGAACAACATTCCTCGCATGAACAACATTCATCGGCTATCGATAGGAATAGACATTCCAGAGAAATGGAGAAAGAAACTACTAGTTGGAATTCAAGTTCCAGAGCAGATCAGTAAGTGAACGTGTGGTATTTCATTTGCTAAAAAAATAAACCAAATACGTTTTGTTACGTTATGAAAACGACTGCAAGTTCCGCAATACTTTACATAAATGGAATGTCGGTTAAACTGATACCCCTGTTTTGGACTTCTGGTGACGCCTGCCCTGGGTTTCAAAGCCAGGGTGGATCCCTTGCGTGCTTTCTCGCTTGTCTAATCCTCAGATTCAGCTTTGGAGCGACACCTGCTGACTGTGTAGATAAAAACTTGGTGCATTGAAAACATATTTGTCACTGATCACAAATGACACTTTCTACACCTCAAGTTTTAGGTTTCTTTTTCCATTAATATTCACTATTCCAGGCGGTGCTTCGGATGTAATAAGCATGGACACTTCGTGAAAAATTGCCCGAAAAGGTTAATAATAATTTTTTGTAGTTTCTAAGTGACTGCTTTTATCAGTCTTTATTAGTTTTGTTATCCCTTCGTGTAAATGTGCGAAAACTCTGCCAAATCATGACGTACTTATTCAATCGATAGGAAACCGTCGCGATGCAGGATTCCATTGCATTATTTTCAATATTCCTTCACTTTGCATTCACTGATTCTGGTCGTCCCACAGAAGAAAATGCCATACATCATCGGGTATAATTTTGAGTTCTCAGAAATGGTTACACAATCTTGGGTGTTTTTCTATCCATTTCTTAATCGCGCCGCCTCAACGAGCGGAACCTATGGTGTTTACATTGACGAACCGAGACTGAGGCCGAGACCGGTGGAATTGGGTACAGAACCCAATCTCCTTCTCAACCTCTGTCTTGGTCTCTGTGCAGTGTGGACTGTTCTGCACATTACCATAGAACCCGATGCCATTGGTCTTAGTCTGTGCAAACACACCGTTATCTGATCACTGTGATGTCTGTGCATACGTATGTACGGTTGGTTAGATGTTTACTTGTTTGGTTGTGGCCACTTACAAAAATTCGTAAATTTCATTAGATTTCAAAAATTCCAAAACCAAAATGTGTTTCAGGCCATTCTGAGAAACTGAGGTTTTTTGACCCTATACAAAACTAACCCCCCCCCCCCCCCCCCCCTTTGAAAATGAGATAACACCAGATTTGACCTGATGTAAGTTTCGACCGAAAATTTTTTATGTCCAAAAATTTTTGTCCAATTTTTTTTTAATCAAATCTCAAAATATCAGGCAGTGAAAGTTTCACGTGCAGGTGGCTCGTTCACTTCCCCTCGAATCTATTCGCGGACGGGGCCTCGAATGTTTGCCTTGGCTCCCCTTTACATAGATGTTACCTCTTTGAAGGTCACATCACAAATGATGTCAATTGCAGACTGCATCTGTATTTATAGCCATTAAGGGGGCGAAGGGCCTCAAATATATTTGCTGCGGTCCGTGAATATATTCGAGGCCCGGGCCTTGAAAAAGACCACGAATATATTTGAGGCCCTTCACCCCCCTTCGCTCCCCTTGACTCCCTGAATAGATGTAACACAGAAAGACACACATACAGGACCGATTTCAACTACTATATACCCCACACAGTGGCAGATCTAGGATTTCCCAGAGGGGGTGCCAACTTCCAAGGTGGGGGCACCAACCTATTATTTTTCCAAATTTTCCCCGAAAACTACATGAAAATGAAAGAATTTGGACCGAGAGGGGGTGTGCGCATCCCTGGTGGTCCCCTAGATCCACCAATGCCATGTGCTTCATACTGTCTCCAGAATATTTGTTTAATCAAGCATTCATCAAGAGTAAGATCAAGTGTGAATTCAATTGAGTTCTAACAATTTGTCGGAAAAAAAATTAAATCGATACACATTTAGTTATTCAGGTCAGATTCTCCCTCTCCATAGGGTGGACAGACGGAAAAATAACTAAATGAGTAAAGATTTAATTGTGATACCATGATACCGCTCTCTAGCCCAAATACTCAATGACAACTTTTGGCAGTATTCTGTCTAGATCTACCTGTTTCATGTCGTTTCGCTTTCAATACAGCATTTCCTGATACAAACCTTGGTCCACAGTGATCACTGGATATTATAAAACAACTCAATCAAGTTTCAAAGGATTTTCAAATGAATTAAGGATATATTCAAGATTTATTACCTGCAATGTCAGCACAAAGCTGAATAATATTTCATGTGATGTTTTACCTATTTCTGACACAAAAAAGAACTATTTCAACAATAACTGCCAAAGAGGTAATTTCATCTACCAGTACATCCACTTGAATATTTGGACACTCTTTGATAAAAAGGAGAAATTGTATTGATTGAAGAACCAGACTGGGTTAAATGTGAACCACTTCTGAGGCCTTTTGTCATGTCTATGCGTCTGTACTATTTTCAAAACAGAAGAATGTTCACTGCCACCTACGGTGTGAAATCATTAGGTCCCCACCACCAATTGAGGGTAGAGGAGCAAAGGGAGTGAAGGGGAGCGAAGCACATTCTATATTAGGTTTTAGGGTCCCCACCACCTGTGGCATAAAAAATTTGATAAAAAGCAGAAATTGTATTGATCGAAGAGCCAGACCGGGTTAAATCTGAACCACTTCCGAGGCCTTTTGTCATGTCTATGCATCTGTACTATTTTCAAAACAGAAGAATGTTCACTGCCACCTGCAGTGTGAAATCATTAGGTGCTTAGATGTCTCCACCACCTGCAAATAGAACCATCATCCCATGTATAGTCACTGAGCCGCAAAAGGCCTTCGTAGGTCTCCACCACGGGCCCAAAATTTCGGGGCAAAAACTATCAATCAACCACTGAGGTGACTCTAACGAGCCATCAAAAATATTTAAACGAAAATATGCTTCAGGAGATTCTAGACAAATGACCTTTTTGTCCCAAAATATTTTGTCCACAAATTTTTTGTCCAATTTTTTTAAAAATCAAATTTAAAAAAACCAAAACAAACCAAAGTGTGTTTCAGGAGATTTAGAACAAATGATTACATTTTTGTCCACAAATTCTTTTGTCTAAAATATCTTTTCCATCAGATTTCACAAACTTTTAAACCAAAATGTTTTTAGGGATCCTAAGCAAGTCACACTCTTAATTTATCTATCTTAGCAATTACCTGTTTATCTACATATCTCTCTCTCTCTGTCTAGAGCTAGCTACCAATTTGGTTTACTGGATGTCTAATTTTACCCAGTGAGTTATCGGTTTATCCATCTACTCACATATCTGTTCAAAAAAAATCTGTCTAGGTATCCATCTGGTCGCCATCAGTTAGTGATATACCCAACTCCCATGAGAAACACTAGATTTGACTTGACATAAATTCAAACCAAAACATTTTCTCTGGAGTACCTGCCCACCCACCCACCCAAATGAGATAACATCAGATTTGGCTTGACACAAATTTAGGCTGACAAATTTTTCTCAAGACTACCCACCCACTCAAAACACTTAAAGTAGATACCAAGTACAAACTCATACGGTGCGACGCAATGCTAATCAACATTCTTGTCTTGTTATTTTGAATTTTTCAGCAACAGTGTCCGTGCTTCCTCATCCATTGGTGCCGATTTTACAAGGAACAGGCTATTTAGGAAGGGACCAGACAGGTGTGCAAAAACCAGAAACTAATAAACGAAAAAATGAACATCATCTGGCGTAGGAATTCTATGGATTAGACAGGGCATTTCGATAATGTTTGAGAGTTTAATTAAGTCTGTTTATCTTCCAGCGGTTATCCTTGGGGAACCTGTTATATTTGTGGTGATCCGAATCACTACATCAGGGAGTGCCCACGGAACAGGTGCGCGGATAGTCTACTTAATTTCAAAGATTGAAGTAATGAATCTCTAATGATTGAAATTTGCCGTTACAAGTTTTAAAAAAATCCAAATGGTTCATTTATTTACGTAAGCGGTACTATGTAATTGAGTGTCCGTGTGTTCACATGGAAATTGTTCTTTTTGCAGGGATGTTAGAGATGGATTTAATAGGAGTCCTAATTCCATTGAGAGAAGAGTGAGTATTAAGAGACCAGGGGAGTTTGTTTATCTTTCAATTAGCTTTAACTAATAACAAGTTACCATTGACTTAACATGTGGAAAATTTATACAGATTTGTCCGAACAATATCCAAACATTTTCAGATTGAAAGGACCGGAAGATCGGGATTTAATTCGCCATCGACGCGAAATGTCGGACAAAAGAGGATTCAGGATAAATCAGTCCAGGGTGGCGGGGGTGATCCAGGCAAGAAGGGTTCAAAATCGAAGAAAAAGGCAAGTCATATGAAAGAAACTGATGAAGAGCAGTGAGTTATGAAATTGCGTCTTGGTTTCTCTTTCTTTTTGGTGCGTATTTTTTTTAGCTCGAAACAGAAAAGCGTTGGAGATAAAAGTAGAAAAGACAATATACTTTAGAATAGTATTCACATTATTGAAGATTCGGTGTGAAGAGGGAAATTTCCGCAACGGGGTAATGCTTAACAATCAGAGCATCAGTTTCTGAAAACCTCAGGTTTCAGGAAACAAGGAAGTATTTTTATATTTAGCTATATTCTATGGTTAAACCGTTTTAGTAGAGTGTATCCAGGTAATTTTTCAAATCGTTAAATTAAAAAGTGATAGTTGAAAAGTGATAGCTAAAGTAGTTTCTTTGTGTAAGACCTATTTGATGAGGTTATTCCCGAATTATCCCAGATATTTAACGTTATAGCACTGTAAGACGAATTTCTTTATCTTAGCCAGTTGAGCGAGTAGCATCTTGAAAGTATAGTTTGGCCATTTGTGTACATTTTCTTTACTCTGTTTCTCATGTACCACAGTAGGTTCTAAATTTCATTTGTATCATGGTCTGAGATGATGTGATTTGTTAAAAGTTCTAATCTTTCGCTTGATGCTTTTCACTAAACGAGAATAAGTCATGCAGATCTCTTAAAGAGCAACATTTCTTACTTGGCCTATCGGTAGGCAAGGTACATTTGAGATGTCAGAAAGTTGGCACGACAAAAATACAAAATAGATTTGTGAAGCCAACAGGTTGTATTTGGTAAGTTTCCATGTAAATAAAATTTATGTGCTGACTGCACTTTCCTTTCATCAATCTAAACAGGGTACAACGTTGATCATGTTGTGGCACAGCTGACAATTGTTATTGTTTACATGAGTTAAAACCTTATTTTGGGCGGCATCTGTCACAGACACCCAATCACTGTGTCGTTAAGATCTCTATTCGAAGTGGTTTGTTGCATTTGTTACAAAAAGACTTCACTTAATGTGTTGCTGGTTTTGTTGAAAGTTCTCATAATGACAAATGCGCGTTTCACTACATTGGCTTTAAGACTTTGCAACATAACTCAGCAGCATGATTTATTGGGGTTTGACAAAAAATCTGAAGTTTGCCAACACTGCTCATTGTATGTACACGTAATACGTGTGTACCAAACATGAAAAGAAAAGAAAATTACAGTTTGAACTATATTTTCTGGTCCAAAACTTTCAAAGTAGAGAAGTGTCTTCTGAAAATTGGGCAATAATCATTTCAGCCATCTTCAAAATAAACCGACAAAATTCTAAAGCACGAAAAAGTATTTGTAGATTGAAAAAAAATTGTAACTTTGACCCAATAAAGAAAATGTAAACTTCCAGAAGGACGGCTCCGTTTTATTAGTATACAAGTTCTTTTGTGCTATTTTATTCGAAGTGGGGTTCTGTAAAATGTCCTTTGAACCGAAAACTGCCATTTGACTGTCGTACAGACCAAGAACCGTTTCCAAAATTCCATGTCTTACTCAATCTCATTACTTCAACGGAAAATTAAAGTTATTTACGTCACAAATGACAATACCTTAATCGTATTTGAATACTGTTTATTTCTAGTGACATTCGTCAAACAATATATTTACATTTTGTGATTACAAATAACAAAATAGTATATATAACAATTTATAAATATTAACTGAACTGCAAACCACTACCAGATTTTATCTTTCAAAAATAGTGTTTCTAATGACTTATAATTTATAATGTTTACAGTATTGTCAGGGTATACATGTATGTATTTTCAGTACTGTGAAACGCTGTACATCCAGCAATTGTACATTATACACTGTACACAATGTAGAGCTGTACAGAAAGTGTGCAGATTTTATTCAGTTTTCTTTTGGAATTTTGCACTGAAATCGGCTTCCCTTTAGGGTATCTTCTTGTAAAATTTTGAAAAGAACTGAGCGAAAGACAAAATTTGGGCTCGACATTTTGTAAAAAAAAAACCAGCAGAATACCTGCAGCAGACCTAGTATACCGCGGTCAAGTATAAATAGCACGATTGTCGCAAAGAGGATATTAACGTGGGTGAAAGATATAGAAACCTGAACGTTTCTTGTCATGATCTCCTAATCTCGACAAGCGACTTCACTATTTTTGGAAATGTTGTGACAATTTTGTGCTGTCACTGACATTTAGTCGTGTTTCAGCAAAGTAAATTTTAAACATTCCGCTGTAATCCGCATTTTGAAACGAGGGAAATGCTTGGGCTTAAATTTGTCTGAAAAGGTACATGACTTTTTTACGGATCAGTGTCACATTCGACCTTTCGTGAAGACAAATTGCACGATGTACATCATTGACGAAATGAAACAAAGACAGATTTGTTATTAGAAATCACGTCATTCGTTGGCGTGGAAGACATGGTGTTCATTCATGGCTCTTAAAGTCTGTTTTTGGTGACCAATAGAAGTCCTTTCCTTGATAATGAATCTGACTCCCGCAAAATAGGCTGGTTACGATCTGAGAACGAAACAATCAATTGCAATTACCGGTACTTTCAAGTTCCACTACATAACTATGTGTGTAGCTATGTCACATAAAGATTCATTTGTTTTGTTCATGATTATTCTGCCCACGTAGAACACTCGTTGTAAAAGTAGCCCTGCAATGGGAACGGTTCTGGAATCTGGCACGAGTCTAGTTTATGCAGCAATCTGAGTTCTGTTGCTTCATTTGCTCAAAGTTTTCATGTGTAATATATTTTGATTGAAGCTATTTTAACTCAGTAGTATCCTCAAATCGTGAACGTTGTGGGCCTTCATGAAGTGAACTGTGTTTGACATATAAGAATACTCCCAGTATTTTTTGGTCTCATACTTTTCATTTAGTTTTAAGTTTCGGAAAGTGCTGCAGATTTGGTCCTGTGACAAATTTCACAGTTTTGTCACAGAAAAGTCGTCAAGTGGCTGGATGACTGGTTTTGACAGCGTTAGAAACCCTTGTGGTCTTGGCGGCAGGGCTGGGTGAGCACCGGTGTGTGATACAGGCAGGGCGGGGGCACTGGCCCTTCTTGGTGGCAAGGGTGGCGGCCTGTCACTGGAATACGATACTGAAGTCTTTCGTGATGATTCTCGTGGAACCGTGTTATGATTTTTCGGTGGTGGTGCAGAAGCACCGAGTCCTTTGCTTTGACTTTTGGCCAAAGGCAGCTTTACCCCCTTTCGGATGTAAAGTTGCATCAGTTGGGCGAGGGAACTGCTTCGTGGACCGTCCTTTAGGATCAACCAAGATTGTCTGGTGCTGTCGTAGCATATGGCGAAGTTTTTGATGTCTTGAAGAAATCTGAAATAAAGCAGTTGGACATGAGAATTAGAAACTTATTGAAAAGAAAGGAAAAAAATATGATTTTTGGTGGATATGAAAGAAAAGCAAGTGTTTGATAGAATATTTTGAAAAGGCACGTTACAACACCATTATAATGAGCAATAAAGAACGGTGTTATTCTACGGCTTGTTCTTCGCCTTATGTTAACGTTCAAGAAAATTGGCACCTTTATCTCATGTCAGATCACAGGGTTTGATCAAATATGTTTTTGCTTGTGCATTTCTTCCTAGTTTTGAGGCACATTTTATTTTTGGAAGAATATGACCTGTAAATATCTCATTCCACTGCACATGACAGTTTTCACAATTTAAAGTTTAATTATTGCCTTCACTAGTATTGAAGTCATAAATGTGAGACAAGTACTATCGACCTCTTTAGGTAGCAATGTATTTTTTTCTTCAGGACAACTGGGGGGGGGGAGGGAATTGCCCCATCCCCGCCTCATGAGCAAGCATCTCGTTAAAGTACCCATCTCCATACGCCAGTATGAAAAATGAAAATGAAAATTTGGTGTTTACGGTCAGGATCAACGAGAGACTATCTGGGTGTGATTCATGTGTGCATATTTCTTGACTTTGTTCTTGGTTTCATGACAGACAGCAAAATATCACAACAACTTTGTTTGATAGGTTGTTTTCAATTAGGAGGTAGGCTATGACTCAGAACTTGTAAGTCCGCCCACATAGTACTAATGGGTGACTTTAATTTTAGTCCAGAAGTCTGATGACAATTCCTCACCTACAATTCTGTGACTTGAAGGATATGGTCCGTCTATTATGTTTTTTCACAAAGTTATCACTTCATTTTGCTCACTTTTTATTCGCCCTTGTGGTTGATTTACTATTCGGGTTTCACACATGCCTTTTTTAATTTCCAGCGAACAAAAAGTGTTCACGTCACAAGGGAATGAGTAATATTCCTCCTGTATTTAAGTTCAATGTTTTCAGCGTCATAGCCGACAGACAGGGCCAATGTTGGCAATTAAACAATTATATTCTGATGTAGTGGTACTCTCTATCATTATTTTGACGTTGAGGTACCAGACTAATAATATTATTAAGTTCACATTCTTCATTTGGGTATTGTATTAAAAACGTAACGTATTCGAAAACGCAATATCTCAACAGCAGTAATTCATTTTGAAAAACAGAAGTGACTGAAAATATGATACTTCGTTTTCATAAACTTAAGCAGTGAACACAAAAACAATTGTATGATATGAATGTCAAATCGTTTTCGAGGATGCTGTGTGGTGTGGCAAAGGGAAATAATGAAAATGAAAAAAAAAAACTTTTTGTGGTTTCCTGTTAATTTGATCTAGAAATTTTTGAATGTCAAAAGATGACAAAAGCGAAACTGTTTGTTCCACAAGACATTTGATGCCCTAGCTTCTTTTCTGTTTTGTTAAAAAAGAGGGAAACGCCACTATGGCAAAACGGCAAAACTGACATCCCGGAACTACGATAGAAAGCAAATATGAATACATTATACGCTTTCTGTGGTGCATTGGAAGGGAGTTCCCCCTTCTGTGAATATATCACGACACACTTAAATATTTTGAACATATTAATACTTACGTAACACTAAGGGAAATAACAAATGGGCTGAATTGCCACAAGATGTAGTATCCATCCTTGGACTTGTGAGGCTTTAAAATTCTCCTGACCTAAAAATACAAACGTATTTGTAATTATCCAATACAATCACCTAGAATCCCCAACAACCATTGAAAAAGTAAGAATGAGAAAATCAAAACATGATCAAGTAGATTCACGTCGGAAATAGAAAGTAGTTTTTGGGGCTTTTTCCATGTCTATAAAAATAATGAGTAAAATTAAAAAGACTAAAACTATACACAGGTTTGTAATTTTTTTGAAAACTGTACAGGTTGCAATTTAATTCAACGTAATTTGCTTCTAAATTTGCATATTTTGACTCAAGCTTAGAGCTACTCTTTGGAAGAACGATCCTTCATGAAGTGTATGTATCATATTTCAGGGAAAACTAAACTTATTGCTAAGCCTATTGCGTAAACCATGAAAATAATAAATCTTATAACGAAGTCCCCACTTGTCAAACGACAGTAAACCACAAATATTTCACGTTATGAAAGCACCAGATAGAAAGAATTCACTCCGAGCAAAACATTGGGGTTTTCACGAAATGATTAGAATTGTGAAAAACAAGTCTCAAAATTCCGTAGTTGCAAAAATGGCTAGTCTACAACTTACAGCGAATAGGCTGTGAGCAGAAAAAGTGCTTACCCGCTTGAGTTCACCGTTGACATCGGATCGGAATCCAAGCGTGGCCATTGCTTCTTCGATCTTGTGTCTTGGGATTTTCCCACTTTTTTTGCATTGCTGATCCTTTATTTTTGGCAATCGAGGTATCGAATTTAAACTAGTTAAACTGCCGACAGAACTTCCATCCATGGACATGTACTGATCATCGTCATCTGTAGTCGCCATAAACAATTTCGGCTTTGGTTTGACTTGAGGTTTGGGGGCACTTATTTTGCGTCGCCGCGGCAAGCTTGGGGGATCACTTGAGACAGAAGCACTGTCTATCTCTGGTGACTCACTTCCATTTAGAGACGAACAGGAAGAATTATCATCTTGCCATGTGTATTCTCCCGGTCCTACTAGACCATCCATTTCTGGGTAACTGTCTGCATTGATATCCCCTGGATTACTGTTGATAAAGCTGGGTGCACTTCCAACTGAATTGTTTGATTCGCGTGAAGTTTGGTGCAACGGGGCTTTCTTGTCGCTGACGTCATAATCACCATTAAATTTCCTTATCAAACTGTAAACGTTTCGTTGTCGTTGTTCAGTGTTAAATTCCGCTTCACATTGCGTGAAATAATCCAGATACTCGGTGGAGAAACTTCGGTTGATTGTCGTCACTGGGCTGGTTCCCGTAGATCCACAGTTCTCGCAACAATACGGCGATGATAGGTTTTCCAGCGACTTTGATAAGTTATGCTGTTGTTTGTTGTAATCTCCCACCTGGACGTTGACGTTTGTTCCTCCATTTACGGTAATGATCGTGGTACGGTGAATGACGGGAGGGGACGATGATCCCCCATTTCCGCCATCAGTGGATTTTGCATCATTGTCAACATCAACGTCAACTTCAGGTACCGAGTCTTCGACGAGGTCCCTTTGGACAGAGGACATTATTTTGGCTTAGTATCCCACTGAACGTAAGTAGGTGTAGTTTCCTGTTGTCAGGTAAACCTATTCCCTTTAAGGATAAATACAAAAGGACGATTAAATAAAGGTGTGAATGAAAAAGTGATATTCAACCTATATTACGCATAACGGTAGATTATTAGCCATGTTAAGCATTATTAGAAAACTGAGACAGAACTTACCATTCCAATCGGAAATAGGTTCATTTAATTTCGAGGAAATCAGAAAAAATGAAACCGCAATGTCGTCGTCTCGCTGTGACAAAATGCTGAATGTGTAGCAGCGATCAAAACCCAAGTTTTCACCACTTGTAATGTTCATATGTAAATTTATGTG
Source organism: Haplosyllis leylae (assembly GCA_038406175.1). Lineage (NCBI taxonomy): Eukaryota > Metazoa > Annelida > Polychaeta > Phyllodocida > Syllidae > Haplosyllis > Haplosyllis leylae. The sequence goes on along the minus strand of JBCAUG010519414.1, from coordinate 3,373 downwards.
TTTTGCTCTAGTTAGCCTCAACAACACAATAATAAAAGTCTATAGGTTTCCGACCAAGCGGATCCCTTTTGCGTCATAATGTCTAATATCGAATGTATATGGCTATCCTTGTTTAGCACACACACCAACAGACTGAAATTTATCCCTTATATCCTTTCCACTAATTCTTACACAATATCTTCCGTTCCCAATGGCTTGTCTTCTTCCCTGCTCAGATAAGGAAGTAGTGTTGTTGTGAAATAAGGGTTTCCACGTTTGTATTTTGTTGCTGTAGTTCTAAATATAGACATGAACCTGAAGTAATGTCCAACCAGTGCTCAACTGTGAACACTACAAACGATTGATGTGTGCTGCTTGTCACGACGGAATCTACGTGATTTAAATTCTGGTACACATGTACTGAAATGGATTATTATTTTAATTGTTGTTAATTCCTGGAATCAGTAATCAAAGATCGAAACAATTATCAAAGGGGTTGTCTATGTTTAAGGAAGCAGTTGTTGAGGCATGCACTCAGAATTACATTAAAATAGTAAAAGTTTAAATTGAAACTCAGAACTTGAAAAGGCATTGAGGCTGGAAGCAACCGTTTGGTTTGGAGTTTGAGCACAACAGTCTTGTACCTGCGTTATATATGTTTATATTTATGTTTGATATTTATCTGCAATAAATGAAGTCAACAGTCATTTTTTACCCACTGGATAATTGTCAGTTGCGGGTATTTTGTAAACGTTATCTATTCAGATCCATCTTTCAGTTTGTAAATTGTTAAGTAAATAACCCAAATTTGACTTCCATAGAAAGTATTGAGCAACAACATTGTGTTCATTACTAATTACGTCGAATCCACTAAATCCTGAATTTGTCGTCATTCGTTCACTTCATTTTAAAGTCTTCAATGCATGTGATATTCGGAACAGTTTATTTCTGAGTTGTGGAACCTTGCAGAGAAAAGATCGAAATGGTAAAGACATGGTGAAAATTGGATGACCATAATTTAGGATTTTTTTCATGGTGTTGTACGTTTTAGCTGCACATGGGCATGCCTAGTGTATGACATCACCTGCCCTGTGCCACAGGCTGTGGCACACGAAGCTTCTCTCCTTTATGTTGGATCCAATCCAATCTTTCAAGGCTGTTAAGGGAAACGCTTCGTTCGCAGATTTCTTAGTGTCGCATCGCATTGTATTTCACAAAGACTAATTGTCAAAGGTGGATTCTAAAAATAGCCACAAATGGCGATATGTGCATATACATTTGAGATTTTTCTTAAAATAGGCATCTTGTAGGTGGTTTGTTTGCCAAAGTTTCGTGTTTATGAAATTTAAAAGATCTATCATGCTGCAAAACCCCAATTAATTTACACGGATTGGTCAAATGTTTACCTATTGACCAATTTAGTTTAAAAAAAATTGATCGTTACAGGAGTGATAGAATACTTTAAAATGGTAAAAAAAATCAGTTAGGTACATTGATGAAAAAGAAACAATATTTCGCATTTCCCTCCTCAGCCTTTTCATTTCTATTTTTGCATTACAAAAAAAAATTCATTTCTGAATTTGGGACGAATGGGAATGCTTATCTGAGATTCTGCCTTTGTCACTCGTGTTGACTTTGTAATTAAACTTCCAATTTGTGGCGATACTGGAGGTAAATTTGATTGTGATACTGATAAAAGATCCTCATGGATGATGTTTGTTCTGTTAAGTTACCAGATTAGAGAATCAGAAAAGGAAAATTTGTTCTGTGAAATAGAACTTGATCAAAACATGATTCCCAGTTGTTTTTGTCTTATTTAGATCTACAATCCAAATAGAAGATAATTGGTTGGGATGAATTGAATTTTATTGTATTAGAATATAAAGTTCTGTGAAAGAAGATCTATTTATGTAATACGGATTCCCTTCCATTTGTTCCAACGAACTGCGGTTTTTTTGTAGGGAATATGAAATTATTTTATTTTATATTCCTTGCATACACACCCTGAAGGAACAGCAAAAATTTCGGACTAAAACGACAATATCAGTAATTTCTGATCTATTGAAGTCAATGGGTGTTTTTTTCAGGGATTTTGTTTGTGTAGTGTAATTTTTTGCCAAATACTATTAAAAGTTAAAAATACAAGGAACCAAAGAAACTTAACATTTTGTCTAAACACATCTTTTTTATTGGTCAGTAATTTCTGACAGCTGCACACAAACTGGTTCAAACCAGTTCAAACAGGTTTTATTAATCACTAATTTCTGACCCCCCTAATGTTACTATTGCAAAGCCCATTGAAGTCAGTGATTTCTGACACCTTGTGAGAAATTACTGAAGAAAATTTAAGTTGTCAGAATTACTGATTAGGCATTGGTCAGAATTTTCTGAGCATGTGCTTGTTTTTGTCATTTTTAACCTACTTCTAAATTGAAAACTTAAAATAGGGCCATGTCATTTGGCTTACAACACTGGTATATAGTTTTCATTGCAAGAATTAGTTTTGTAAGGTCACCAGTGGAGGCTGCATTATTCAAAATCTGAAATCCCTATAGACTTACATTGTAAAGCCTTTGTCAGAAATTAGTGGCATCTCCATTTTAGTCCGAAATTTTTGCTGTTCCTTCGGGGTGTTTAATTCAAATTGCCACTTAATTCAAAGGAAAACCTTGTCGAGAATCACTTCTAATTAACCATGCCCGGCCTGTGTACGGATTTTTGACTGTTAGCATTTGTAACATTGTGATGCTAATTTGCCTTCTAGTTAACAATCCTTTAAAATGTAACTAAAATCTTAAACGACATGGCAATAATGTCTTTATTTACTTTTTAAAAAAACATTTATTAATCTTGATATTTAGATATATCTGGATATTTATGTTGGCGCCCCCTTTAGGGATTGACGCCCCTCTGGGAAATCCTGGATCCATTCCAATTCCATTCGATAGACAAAAATGCTAGTGTAGTGAATTTATTTTTGGAAAATTTTACAAAATCATATGTTCCTTTTCCCAGGGAGCTGGCGCCTGTGACCATTCGAGTTTTCCCGTAATGCACAAAGTTGGCAATGTGGACATTTTTCGTGTTTGCCTAAATTTGATTTGATAGAGAAATTCATCACATCAGTTAGAATTCAACACACCATTACGAATGTAAATTTACTTTGAAACTCATTAGGTTCTTAACTATATCCAATTTATTTACATTAGAAGTTGTACAAAAATGCCAACGTTGTCAACTTTGTGTATGGGAAAACTCGAGAGTGTGTGCAGATCCGATTGCGATGGTAAGATTGGAGTGTGAGGATGTTACAAACTGTTGGAACGAATAGGGAAGCTTCTTTCAGTACCATGTGACTTTTTGGTCACATGGTACAAACAAATAAAGAAATACA
>JBCAUG010519413.1:0-29689 GCA_038406175.1 Haplosyllis leylae | reverse complement strand
AAACTTAAATTGAGAAAATATATTCCATTGATTAAATAAGTGAAGTGAACAAAGCAAAAGTAAACTTAAATGTGAAAGCAGGGCAACTATGCTTCCATGCAAGTGGGTTGACTTCTTGCCCTTCAGCAACAGATCACATGTGCAGCTGCCTATGCTTCACTCTGCTCCATTACATGTGACTATTGGCTCACCATCTAGTATAAGGGAGGAGGCACGAGGTCTCTAAATCTATGGGTTTAACAGTCAAGCATAGGCTGATTTGAAATATTTGTGTGAAGTGTCACTGTGTGGTGAACTGATGCTTGACAGTTAAAACCATACGAAAAATGCAGTTTCATTTTGTAGTGGTGTCTGCATAACGTGATGTAGCGCCAACGAATTATTGATGTTGAATGTTGTTTTACAGAGCACTTGACAAATGTTATTTCACCCTCACCGGAAAGTCACATGACATCTTGTGTAGATCATGTGCCCTCAGATAATATGAGCTCAGGTATTCCAACCAATAGGAAATACAATGAATGAACCGAAGAATTTTTTTACACTAATACATTGTTTATTTCTTAGTTAAACTCAATTAAGTGTACACACGATTCAATTTTAAGTTCCGTTTTGCAACAAGCTTATAATTGTTCCCGTCCCCCACCGGCATGGATTACATGTATTAGAAACTGAACAGTATTACGAAAATCCATTTTGTGTTTAACCAACCCATTCGGTGTAATAATTTTAGTTCTCATGCATGGCTTTAGTTTGTTTTAAAAGTGACAATTGTAATTTAATTTAGGAAGCATTCGTTTTATAATACTATCAGTTTCAACGAATTTGAAGATAAATATGTGTTCAAAATTATAATTTGTGATACTCCATAGGAGTATTTTGTAAAAGCACAAGCCCTGTACTGTTAGGCATAAAACCCCTTAGCTTTACACTTATTAACACATAACTGATGTAGATCCAATAAACACAAAATACTAACAATCATTGACATAAAATGTAAATTACACTACCATGCACCCGACATGATACATGAGAATCGCATGTCTTTTATGTTAATAACTCGTTATGTTTAAAAATTACAGATAATTTACAAGGTGATTCGGATTTTGGAGGAGATATAGACATGTTGGCTGTTCCTCCGGAAATAAAGTAAGTAACTTCAGGGACATTCTGCGCCATTTACTGATGATTAAATTGAAGAAATGAAGAGCAGCATAAATTTTCTTTACTTCGGCTCTAAAAGTACCTATTTGTCAGTTTGCAAATGTTAGTCTTATAATTTGTTATTGATTACTCCTAATGGTCATGAATCTTTTTTCTGCTTTTTTGCAATTGGCTAATTCCTTACACATTCACGTTGACTCCTGTTCTAATTGATTTAATTATCATTACAGAGAGAGGCTAATACGGTTACAGCATGAAAATAAAATGTTGAAATTACAACAAGCTGAAAACCAGGACGAACAGGGTCAGTTATTGCAAAGCATGCTCGATGATGCCAACGCGAGAAAGAATGAACTAGAATCTGAGAATAGGTATGATTCCTCTTGCGAATGGGGGAGTTTTGTTCTTTATTTTCTTATTTCACAGAGTTATTTGCAAAGGATTTTGTAAGTTAACCAACCGTAGTAATTTTTCCCGTTTCATATGTTCAATTTAGGATTGCTAATCAGAGGTTGTTAGAACTGGAGGCTCAGATAGAGGATCTACAGGAGTCACAGCGACAATCAGAGGGCAGTGCTGGTCAGGCCAGTTCACAGATGCGTCGACAGCTGACTGAAGCCATACAAAAGACATCTTCAGTTGAGAATGAACTGAGGAAGAAAGCATCTCACATAGAAGAGTTGGAGACACAGTTGTCATCGAATGCAGAGACAGTTGCAGAACTTCGTGATCAGTTGTCCAGAAAGGATGATGAGATGCGAGCAATGGAGGAGCGGTACAAGCGGTACCTGGAAAAGGCTAAATCGGTTGGTGCTTCAGCTTCCTCCTCTTCCTCTAAAAATTCCTCTCAATCGAAACGATCTGGTTCTTTCTTCTTTTCAAGGTCGAAATCTAAATCCTCAAAACTTGTAGCGACAGCACCACCTCCAGAGCAAGCAAAAACTAAAGTCACATCAGCGTCCTCGTTACTAAGCACCTCTCCATCTAAAATCTCCACTTCCGGTCCATACTCATCCACATCAGCTCCCGCGACACCCAAGACATCTCATTTAGCTATCACTTCGGCTCCTGTGGTACATACACCGATTCCTGTACATACAGCACCCGCACCAACCCCATCATCACTTTGTTCAACCTCCTCTAAAGCCTCAACCTCGGCATCATTAAAATCTTCAACCCCAACCTCATCTAAGTCCTCAACTTCAACCTCAACCTCATCAAAATCTTCAGGCATCAGTCGATCCAAATCATCGTCCAGTTTAACTCGGTCCAAATCATCATCCAGTTCAGCGTCATCCAAATCCTCTTCCCTTCCGTCGTCATCAGCGTCTAAAATCTCCACACCTCCATCTAGCTCATCCAGAACGTCTTCCTTACCCCCTGCATCAGCATCCGCCTCCACATCTACTGATTCGTCCAGTTCAAGTTTGGACTCCAGTGCATACCAGCGGGAACAAAAGAAACCGTCGCTTTTCTCACATCTAGTTCGTATCTATTTTGCAACAAGAAATTGACATTGAATATCCACGAAACATCAGCGTATTGAGATGTCAATGGCGCTGATTCGCTGTGAGCATCTGGTTTCCAGTCGGAACCCATAGATCTTCAACATTGATGTTGCTGTCTTATAATTCTAACGATCAAAAGTTGCTTATTTTCTGAGTTAAAAAATAGATATTGCATCCAATAGTGATTGTGTTGCAGTATTTCGTTAACAAAATCAGGACATCAAGACACCTGTGAAAAGTCTTGGAAGATATTACAAGATGAAGCTCAACGTCGGCTTCATAATAGTGACTATTTTTACAACGTAATCGCCATGTTGTCACCACGTATTTTTTTCCGTTTGTTGTGCACTGTTGATGGTGTTGGCTTTCGATGACAAATATTGCCTTGCGACTGCTACAGCTTTAAGTGTGTGTTAGTTGCATGAATGGTGGAAGTGCAAAGTAGTCGGAAATCTGATCGGGACAGTGTATTTACATTTGTATTTTATTTTTTACGACACGAAGAACTGTGTAGTTATTCCCCAGATCACAAAGTGATTACACCCGAGATCTAAGTTATGGCGCGGCGCGCCTAAAAACGAACTTAGTGTGGATTTACAATGAGTGTCTGCAAATGGGTGCAGTATATTTTCACAGTACAATTTTCACCAAGAGACAAAAAAGTACTGCGACACAATATAAGAATCAGACGGTCAGTGTAAATGGAACCCAGTATTTTTACACAATTTTTGTACGATTTCTTTTCACGTTTTATCTGTTATTCCATTAAACTGCAATATTTGCATGTTTCGGTGCTTTTGTGTCAGCAATAATACGAACGTTTCTCTTTCAAGGCTCTACAGGACAAAAAGAAGGGGAAAAGTGTAATTATAACTATTTAACTTTAGCACCTAATAGGATAAAAACTATTTAGGCAATTACTAAACAGAAACTAAACACAATAATTCTTTGTGCTGGCACAGTGATAAAAATAATCAAAAAAGTACTTTTTTCCCTAGCGTAGCAATGTGGAATATGGGACAAAGTTTCTTGTAGGAAAATGCCATAACACTAGGGTACCTTTTCTAAGGGACACACAGTATTACATATAGATTTAAAATCTAGTTTGCCACGTATTTTCACAATGCATGTACATAAGTGATCTCACATATAGCAATAATTGCAGGGCACTAGTGCTTAAATTAAAAGTGCATTTTCATTTTAAACTTATGCAGTGATACTAACTTTACGTGACTGGCTTCCGTTACTCCGCAGCTTTACAAAGATATAACCTGCAAATTCAGAGACGGTGCTTTACCGCGGATCTTGAAAACCAATGCTAAAATTTTTAAAACATTCAATCCCTACTGCGTGTTTTTAAAATCTGTTACTTCTTTACTGGTAGTTTATATGTTAGAGTTTTTTTATAATTTGAGAAATTTGTTGTTAATATCATTGAGTAAATATATTTTGTTTTAAATTGCCGACATGCGGTTGCAAATCCCAAACACACAGATCCGCACTTTACTTGTTAATATTGTGCCCTAAGCGTCACAAAAAAAGCTAGACAGGCGCAAAAAGAAGCCAGTAGTACTTAATTAAGTCCAAAATATTGAATGAGATAATTTATCGAACGAACAATTTTCAGATGATATTGTGAGGAATGGAGATATTATAAGAAAAGCAAGTAGGGAGAATTAGGCGAGATATTTCACCTTGTTCCCAGGAAATACAATACAGAAATAATTCATAGGACTGTTCAAAGCGTTGGACAGCTTTTGATCCCATTCGTCCTCCTGTTGAATTGGATGCAGGTCGGACTTTGACATTTTTATTTTGAAACAGGTCGATCTAGTCAAAAGGAAACCCAAGTACTTTTTGTGCGTAAACCAGGAATCATGTGTGTATCCAAAGAGGTGTCGTTATTGGGAAATCCGTGCGAATATTAATTAACAAAACTAATTGCAATGCATGTTATTTCATAATAGTGTTTCCTTTTTATGCGTTAAAATGCAATACATTTTTTATTGTCACCAACTTTTGCATGCTTTGTTTATTTCATCTTGTGTAGTACCATTGTTATAGTTTTTGAAAGTGAGAAGTTTGGTGCATTTTGCAAATAAATTCATAATTCAGTTTGTATGGTAAGGCTTAATTTGACTTTATGGTGTGCTTTAGTTTTAACCATGGTTTTATTGCTGCTGTAGCTAGAATCATGGTTACTATATTTGTGCTGTGTGTTTGGGGTTTATTGCTGCACTTAGTTCCAATTTATCACCCTATCCAATTAGAAACTGTAACACTTCTGCATGGATTTTGGCCTTGCACAAAAAGAAACTAAAACGTTATGAATCAAAAGATAGATCTGTTACATCTAATCAGATTGGTTATATCGCTGTAGGTTATTCGCACAATGGACCCCAAACATGCAGGCAGCGGACCAGAAGTGCAGGCATTACGTAATCAGTTGCAGGAGAAAGAACGGCACATTGAGCAGTTGGAGGTGAGTCAAGTTTACTGCTTTGAATTTTGTCTAAAAAACAACTTTTATTTCAATTCAACCAATATCTTCGAGAAGAAATAATTAACCATTGTTCAAACGTTTTGTAGAGAGATCATGACAAGGCGAAGTCTATACGAGAACAAGAGGAAAAGATGATGGTTTCCGCTTGGTACAATTTGGTAAGATACTGCATATTATACGTTATCCAATTCGGTATTGTGGGGTTATTTTTGGTTGATCGGTCTGTTGGTGAAAGAGGGCACAGCGAAGACACATTGTTAACCTAATCTCCACCCTCAAATTTCATTGCGACATGTGTTGTACGATAACGACTAATGTAACTCCTTCCAGGGTATGCAGTTACACCGTAAAGCTGCAGAAGAGAGGCTGGTGAACAGCGGTGCCGGACAGTCATTCCTCGCTCGTCAGAGACAGGCGCACACTCGCCGTACTCACACAATGCCAAGTCCGCATACGCAGGGTGCTAGATGAAGATAGTAATTTTATTACACAGAAAAAATACACATGTTAGTGTATTATCAGCTGTGTGTTAATTAAAGATGAGACGACTAAAGAATGTACATGTATCTTTCTGATACACTTTAACTGATCTCGTCAGGAGATGAGTGATGCAACAAATCATTGGTTTTGCAATCCAGTCATCATATTCCGTAAATTTTAGGAGAAAAAAATCACAGTACGGATCTAATTACAAGTTTGTGAAGATATGTGCATTCTCAATGTTTTTTGTCTTTAATTTCATATATTTGAGTTGTAAAGGAAATTGTGAAATAAGTTCTTGCTCTGTGTACAAAATGGTGTGCAACTTATTTATATGAGAAATTTTCAATTCACAGTCATGTGTTCGCACATTTCTTAAACAAAGCCATGTAAAGGTGGAAACATAAGTATATAATGTACATGTAGTTATGGGCAACGACAACAAACATCACCTCGTTTTTATCTCGAGTGCAATTTTGGGGGGTATTGCTTTTTCGCAATATCCACAACAGGTGTATATTACTCAGAAGTGTGCTAGTGTATTGTGCAAGTGTTTCCAAAGAAACAAAAAGACGTGCACATCGAGAAGCGAAGTGTTTTTTGGTCTATTACTGGCAAAAATACATTTTGGATTCGAAACCAACAGAAGTTGAGTATTCACCTTTTACTTCTGTTGTCTTTGATTGTGAAGTCCGACTTCTGGCGGGAAATAACTGACAAGTGAGAGGATGAACTAAGAGTCTTTATGGTGTTTAAATGGGGAATTTTAATTGTATGTGTATTGTAAAACGTAATCATACATTTTTCTTGTGGTCTGAATGAACTTTTTCAGTTATTTACAACTATTTAGGAATTGACATTGTAACTAGTTTAGTACAGTGCAGTGGGTCTTACTAACATCATTAAACATATATGTACGCGGTGTGCGTCGAAATTTATTCCAAGCGTCAAATGAATCATTACCCCAAGGCAGCAGTAAAAATATGCTGGGACAGAGGTGAATTAGAACATCCTAGTACATAATTGAAACTTCACGCTTATGTCTAATTTCGATAATTTTCAATCTGTATCAAAGGAGAATTTTCATCACTGGAATTTTGATACTGATTTTTATTGGCGAAATATGTATTATTTGATATTGTGTAATCGGCTACTTGCCAATGACTCCTTGTGTGTGTCTTGACTCATTGGTCATCTTGAAGGTATCGTAAAATGTCATCAAAGCCGAGTGAGTTGTTGTAATCACTTTTGCCATAATTTTGTGCACTTGCAGTGAAATCTAATAACTAAAACATCACATAATAATTACGTGCCAAAAGATCACATGCATTTCTTGTTCGTATCACAAACTGTGGCATACATTTGTTGTGTCTATGGAACTCAAGAAGTTACACGGGTTTTCTCTGTTGTAATATAGTAATCGAATTTTCCCGTAACAGACAAAATTGGCAATGTTGACATTTTTGTGTTTGCCTAAATTTGAAATTATGATAGATAGAGAAATTCATCACATCAGTTAGAATTCAAAATACCATTATAAATGTAAATTTACTTCGAAACTCATTAGATTCTTAACTGTTTCCAATTTATTTACATTCGAAGCTGTACAAAAATGCCAACGTTGTCAACTTTGTGTATTACGGGAAAACTCGAATTAGTAAACACATAGGTTCAATGTGACGAAAGTAAAACGAACTGAAAATGGAAAACGAGACGGTAACCTACCGGTATACAGTATAGTCTACGTCAACGGGGGAATGAGGGGAGCATTTTACCAGCGTTTTTGAGACTTTTAAATTTTTAAATTTGTCACAGTGGTGGTATAATGCCCTCTCCCCCTCCCCCCTGCGTGATGCCCAAACTACCGAACTTGGGCAAGAAAGTTTGCCGTGTGCACCACAGATTGTCTCTTTGCTGAGATTAATGATATTTGTGTTACACATTTGCGTTACATATATCAACCAAACAGAAGACAGCCATCTTACGTCAATATTTCAACAGATTCGAGTTTTTCACGATAAGATCACATTTACATTTTAAGCCTGAATTTACATCAGTAGGTTTAAAAAAATTCAGCAAAAAGTTGCCTCCACTGGGAATTGAACTCACAAGACTGACCATCACTTGATCTAAGGTTGAATGCTCATCCACATAGGCCAGACAGGCATGTGCTACTTGGCAGACCTTAGACTGAAGTTTGGTTCATGCACCATTTCACATTTTGAAAAGTCATTAAAGCTTGTCTGATGGAAATTCTGTCTTAAAATGTAAATTAGATCTTATCGTGTAAAACTCGATTAACTAAGTTATTGTGCAGGTATTGTATATTTTTAGAATTTTACAATGAAAATGTCTTGGGAAAATATTGACAGATTTACATAAAATGGTTCCTTCAAACACATTTAGTTGGCCAGCCAAGCAGACTTCACTGTACACGAACCATAATTTTTTGGATTCCAGTAATCAATTGCGATGTATTAATTTGAAACTTTCAAAATAACTGAGCCTTATTTTTTGCTGGGCTTGAACTTGAATTAGTTAAAATTGCCTGCCCGTATTTCATTCTACTAACTATTCTTCTGCACTCTAACACCCTGAAGGAACAGCAGAAATTTCGGACTAAAATGACAATATCAGTAATTTCTGACCTATTGAAGTCAATGGGTGAATTTTTGCAGAGATTTTTCCCTTGTAAAATCTGCAAATATCACAGACATCTGATTACATGGTTTGAAAGGTTTGTGCATTGTTATTTCTTGCCAGATACTACTAAAAGTTAATGTACAAGGAATAAAAAAAATTAAAATTTTGTCTGAATGCACCTTCCTTATTGATCAGTAATTTCTATCAGCTGAGCACAAACTAGTTCAAAGCAGTTCAAACGGGTTTTATTGATCAATAATTTCTGACACTCCTCATGTTACTATTGTAATGCCCATTACAGTCAATATTTTCTGACACATTGTCACAAATTATTGAAGAAAATTTAAGTTGTCAGAATTACTGATTAGGCATTAGTCATTCTGAACATGTGCATGTTTTTGTCATTTGTAACCCACTTTCAAATTGAAAACTTAAAATATAGCCATATCATTTGGTTCTGAACTTCAATATACAATTTTTATTGCACGAATTAGTTATGTAATGTCACCAGTGGAGGCTGCACCATTCAAAAACTGATATTCCTATAGACTTACACTGTAAGGCATTTTTCAGAAATTAGTAATATCTCCATTTTAGTCCGAAATTTTTGCTGTTCCTTCAGGGTGTCTAATAGAAACTCTGTGTTTTCTCACTCAATTATGATTCAGCAAAATTTCAAGGTCTCTGTTGATTAAATACTAGACCCTCAACGTGCTTCCCCGACCAGGAAAACTTTCAGGTTTTTCACAAACGCACAAAATTGGCAATATTGGCATCAGAGGACTAATATTTTAAAAGCAAAAATTTCAGTGTTACCCGAGTGAGGATAGAACCTGGGACCTCTGCCATCCAGGTGTAATGCTCCCCTTTCTGAGTTAGCGAGACATGTGTCACTTGGGAGATCTATAACTATTTTTTGTTGATTGAAATAATTTGGTTAGAATCTTTAGAGCATGACTTACAAACTTACAACCAAATGTCAGACCTGAATGGCAGATGTCCCGACTTCAATCCTTACTGGGATAACATTTTGCGTTTTCACCTAGTAAAAAGCCTCTGATGCTAACATTCGAATTTTCCCGTAATACAGTTGACAATATTGGCATTTTTGTACAACTTCAAATGTAAATAAATTGGGAACTGTTAACAACCTAATGAGTTTCAAAGTCAACTCACACTGCTAATGGTGTTTTGAATTTTAACTGATGTGCTAAATTTCTCAATCTATTATATTTTCAAATTTAGGCAAACACAAAAATATCAACATTGCCAACTTTGTGTATTACGAGAAAACTCGAATGCCACCATTGCCAAAGCTCGCCTACCGGTGAAAATCCCGATTATAATGTAGTTTACTGGGTCAGACCGTAACGTTACACATAAATTTCAGACTAAAATTAAGTCCAAACTTAAAATAGTTTCTCTTTCATGAGACTATTTTAGTATCACGCCAGTCGGTGCGTATCTGAACGTCGCCTCAACTCCCAGGAAGTACTCAAGTATTTTTACTGACAACTGCGGAAGGCATTTCTTCAGTTGTCTACATCACAATAAGAGTTATAATAACTTCTAATCCATTCACACGTGGGATATTGAGGTGAATATTAATTTTTACCTATCATTAGACTCAGTGTTAAATGCAAATTATCATAATTAAAACTGAACCTTTAATTATGAAATACTCTCCCCGGGAGTACAAGCATTTTCTCAGACAGGTTTTCTTTGGGGGCAGAAGAGGACTAAAGCCTTTGCTCAAGCAGACAGGTGTAATGTACAGTTGCTGGTTGTCAGTAAACAGACTCGGATAACACTGCTTGATTTGTGTTTTCCTTTCACAGCGTTTAGTAAACACTTCTAAAAATAATAGGGGATTTTTCACTTTGCTAACGTTTTGGAAGAGCTACACACACAAACTCCATAGCTTTTCAATTACGTTTGAGGTTGTACTTTATTTCTAGACATTTCTTTGTGTTTCAAACAGTTCCATTTTACAAAATATGAAACATAAATGCCAACCTCACTTGAGATAAAAAATAGGAGATTAAAAATAATGCATAATAGCAATGCAATAAGACTGGTTCTTGGCAATCATTTCTGTTTTATTCCAAACTTGTCCGTTTTCTAGTCATTACCGCCTGGATCTGAAGGATGGGGAAGGTAATGTTTTCAGTCTGTCCACACCAGGGGGTGGGTACCCCCCCAGCCAGTTCAGGTTGGGGTACCTCCCAGCTAGGTTTGGGGTACCCCCAGCTAGGGATAGGGTATCCCCTGGCCAGGTAAGGTTGGGGTACCCCTCCCCTGGCTAGGGTTGGGGTCCCCCCCCCCAGGATAGAACAGCAGAGCGAGCACTTGCTACGCGGCAGGCAGTATGCCTCTTGCGTTAACGCATGAGGACCTTCTTATTGAAGTTAATGGTGTTCGAACACTCCTCAAGTAAATTTGCAGTCATTTGAATCGCCGTTTTGTTGAGAGTACGCAAAAATAACATGGAGTTTTCGCCAGAGGATTTCCCAATCAGGCCGTACATGGATGGTCCGGATATTAAATGGAGATACGGAAAGGCTCCGAATTACAAGGTGGTGGATGAGAAGTTCTTGAGGGAGAGAACGAGGAAGCACCCTCCAGGGTCGATGGAGAGAACTGTTGAAGATGTCGTAAAGACGTTTGAAATGGAGGTCTCGCACAAAGTGGACCCGAAGGTTACGTTATATCGGTTTTAATTTGATCAAATCGTGCTTATTTGGTTGCTTACAAATATTAGGGTTTACAAAATTGGAGGACAAACTCCTTTTTGGGGGCCACTGGTAAGATAAAAGACTTCTGGTGATGTCTGTCCTATCTTCCAAAACCAGGGTAGATCCCTTGCTTGTGTGTTTCATCACCTGCGTACCATTTATTGTCTAATGATCAATGTTGTTCAGACGCTAACTTATTCTTTGACTATGTCAGTGAAATAATTACTTTAATACCATCTCACATCTTAGAAAACATTAGAGCCAATCAAATCCTAAAATGCGTCTTTAAGGAACTATTTGTGATTGATGTGGCAGATTTCACACTGCAAGTGAATTCAATCAAGTTTTCCCCTCTCAACCAAAATTTCTCCATTTTCATACATTTTTCACGAAATATTGGCCCACTGCGCATGTTACAGCAACAGTCTAGTTTTTCACGATACGACTTTCTGTCGGATTATCTGACAGATCTTTACACAGGGAAGAGCAAGAAAACATTTCGTCAAAAATTGTCCCAGTCAGGATTGAACCCATAACCTCTGGATCATCATGCCAACTACATCATCATGTCATTATCTACCAACTGAGCTAAGTCAACATTCAGTTGCCAGCCTGAATCTTCATGGCCTTTATAAAGGCATGCTCTATTGATTCTAGAAATAACCAAAGTCCAACATGTGAAGTGGTGCATGAAACAAAGCTCACTTCAGAAATCTTCTGGCCAACAAATACCAGGTTAGCACAGTCCAGTCAGTAGAACATTAGAGTGATGATTCAGAGGTCCTGGATTCAATCTCAACTTGGGTCAATTTTTGATGACATTTTTTTGTCTCTTCCCTGTGTAGAGATCTGTCAGATAATCCCACAGAAACGAGTATCGTGAAAAACCCGAATGCCCTGTGTCCTGTGTACTATTGTCGTAAAACTCGAAAGTGGAACTTTGAATGGCTAGCTTTGAATAGAAGAAATATATGTCGTACTCGGAAACTCCTGCAATATTTCTTTACAAAACATATCTTGTAGGATATTGGCAGTTTAGACGTGAACAAGTTCAGAATGATAATAAACGGCACAAAATCTTTCACTCTACAAGACATACTTACTGACGGCAGTTACAACTGCTTCTTGGCCGGATCAAACTTGTATGATGCTTCCAAATACAATTATGCTGAACAGAACAATCTCTTCAAGAAGGCCATGCTTGAAGGGTTCCCGTGGGAGATACTAGATATTTTCTCGGGTATGAACAAAACAATTCGTTTTTTTTCGTTTTAAAATTGTATCTTAAATTTGTTAAAATATTTTGCTAAAAGGATTAAATATGTATGGACTGGAATATCAAAACTTTGCAAGGATATCTATTTCCATACTGACACAGGCATAAAACTCATGCCAGTGGCGGATCCAGGATTTACCCGAGAGGACACCAACCCTAAGGGTTGTCAATCCACTATTTGACCACTTTTCCTAAAACTGCATGAAAATGAAGAAAATTTGGCCCAGAGGTGGGGCACGCTTCTTTAGTGCTCCCCATAGATCCGCCACTGCATGCTTATTTTGTCAAATATAACCTGTATTTTGTTCAAAACTTTGATAAATCTAACCAACCAAAAATGGAAAACTCAATTAGTATCCGGTGATTAATATGGATTGTTTTTGTTGAAAGAATCTCAGAGGGATTTTGAATTTGAACCGGTGGCTTGAACGCGCAAAAGGTGCGCTATTGATGCATTTATGATACAAAGCTAGTTCTACTTTGTTTACTTTCGTTCTGAATCTTTTTTCAGGCCCGCCTGTAGTATCAGCTACGTGGCGCCACTGGTCTCATTTCAAGGGTCCTTACGAAAATACACCCCCTAGCGGCCAACTTGTGGAGCTTTACGGAAGTATGGTGGCAACCCTCAACAAGGTTGGTTTGACCTAGAACGGTTTTCCATTTGGTTGTGTACTTAAATATGGATTTACTTCAACGTGTGTCCTCTTTCTTGATGGATCCTTCCTGTGGTCCTTCCTGCATGGTCCTACCAGGAATGGGGCCAGGAGACAAAGCGGTGAACCGGGGTTGGGTACCCACCCCTCTCACTACGTTGGGTGGAAGAAACACCCCGTGAGCGCAATGACAGACACTTATGAAAACATTACTTTTCCTCGTACTTCGTGCGTGGTCGATAATAAGAATATTCTCCTTTTGCTTTTAGAGCATAGGTCATATTTAAATGTATTTTTGGATACGACTGGGAAATTACTTAACGGGTTCAACAGATTTTGATATTAGAACTCCAACATAAGAACTTACAAAGACCAGATGTGGCAGAAACCCTTCGGGCAAAAAACTCGAATGTTTGTAATCGATTATCATCCATTTTTCCAAAAAAAAATCTAAATGAACAATATGCGTCAATATAATTCATGGTGCAAGCTCATCTTTGACCTCACATTATATTTGCCAATATAATTGCTTGCAGGATATGAAGATTGAGAAGGTGGAACTATTTTACGACTCGACAGAACTATTGCAATCTTTCAAAGGGCTCAAAACTGGGAATCCCGGAGGAAAGTGCCCCGCCCTGCAATGATAATACACTTCACATGGTCACACGGTATAATCTAAAAAAATAGGATGTGTTTACGCATTCATTAAAGAAATTCGAAATATTATTTTGTAAGCGCTTGAAGGTATCTGTGAATGAAAACTCTTTCTGTAAATTTATCAAATCCTAAGCAACAATACTTCTTCAGTACTTCTGTGCAATACTTCACAATGTGAAAAAGAAGAATGTAACACTTTCTACAGCAAGACACGCAGATTCTTGCCACTGTTAACACGCAGTTTGTGATGGATAGACTTTATTCATAGTTTCTATTTTCATCTACACTCGAGTTTTTCATAATTACACAAAGTTGGCAATGTTGACATTATTGCCAACTTTGCATTCCCATATATTTGCAGTTTACTTCTTTATTTGCACCAACTGATAGTAGTAAATGTCAAATTAGAAATCAAGGTGTACATGAGGATTATATTTCAAGGTTACATACTTTATTAGAGTAGTTGTTTTCTAATGGCAGAGCTAAAAGTTGGCAATGTTGGCATACTTGTATTAGGGAGAGTTTGTGAAAAACTCTAATGGGGAAAATAAAGGATTGACAAACTTAGAATGAATTTATGCTGCTGGTCTTTTCTACGGTTTATACGAAATCTTGTTTTCTTTTTTTCCTTTATATTTTTATTGATCTTTAATAAAATTAAATGTTTTATGTTGATGTCACGTCCAAAATTTGTAGAAAATTTCCAATAACATATTGTTTGATAAAAAACCTTCGACATCATGCGGATAAATAGGTTCAGATTAAGTTTCATCTCTAGAGTTTGTGACCAACACTTGGCTGTGCATGTCAGGTGGCTAATTCAGCACAATATTCGAGTTTTTCCTTTATGGTAGGCTCAATTTGTTAAATTAGTTAAACACAATTCAAGTATTCAATCCATATGAGTATGGGTAAATTTACTATGGGTAGTAATTAAAATTTCACTATATTTTAGTAATACTACATTTAAAAAGTTAATCCAACATAGATGTTTAATTACTAGTGATAGTGAATGTTACATTACTAGTCATAGTGAATTCACCATTGCTCATTTGGACAGATTACTACCAGTAGTTCAAATTGCACTGAACTGATTTAACAAATTTGTTAAATGACCTAACCTACTATAAAGGGAAAAGTCGAATGAATAGGTTTCTTTTGTGTGATCATAAATGCGTGCCACAATGGGGTCGTCTCCATGACACGGTCAGCAAAGCATTTGTGACAATCAATTTGTACACATACCGCATGCCACTCATGATTTTTGGAATTTATTATTCTGTTAACCAGCACAAATCTTGCCAAGTTACACTACATCGCAGGCTCAATACAAGGTGACTAGGAGATATTTACGATAACAAGGTATGCTTTGTTTGACGACTTGGAATACCCAGTAGTAATTCATTCATTAATTCTTACCGGATACCACATACTAAACTTTTTGCTTTTTCATTGCCAAACTCCTGTACAACATTTTGCCTGTATCAGGTCCACATTAAAAAGTTACATGTATCTCAATAGTGCAGTGGCAGGACTTGTTCCGATATCGATTGACTTGAAAACTACCTGCAGCATATTTTGTCTTGCACATCGTGTGCAACAGACCGTGGTAGAAAGAAAGCACATGTGAGTGTGCACGCTTCATATAACTTCATTGGATTTTATGCGGACTGTATGGTGGTGCTTGTCCTACAGCATTCGAGTTTTCACGTAATATATACACAAAAGTTGGCAATATTGGCATTTTTGAATTGCTTAATTTTGAAAATAAATTAAATATAGTTTTCAGTCACATCTAGTTTATTTCAATGTACCATGCATGATCAGTTTCAAATTGTACTAAAATAGTTTCAGCTGGTAACTATATCCGTTTTATTTTCATTGAAACCTGTACAAAATTGCCATAATTGCCAACTTTGTTTATTACGGGAAAACTCGAATGTCATGTGTGGCAGTCATAGACTTAAATTGCATTACTGGCTTTTTATATGCTTTTCCTGCTTTGCTAGATAGCACCTTTGCAGGGCAAACAAATCGGTTGCATCCAATAGAAATTCTTTATTCCAGACACACCTCTCCTTGCATGACCTTATATGGCAACAACAGCTGGTTTTGACATAAGGGGATGCTCGTCACCTTGACTATCCCCTATTACCGCGCACCCCAAAATAGCTAGTAATGGTCACTCTCGTACAGTGAGAATGTTGCTGCAGTATCACTTACTTGCCCCACTCTATGTACGTCTATGGTAGCAGTTTATGTAATGAAAATTGACTTCACTATCTGCATTCGCACCTGTCAAGGACACATACAAGCTTATTCGAGTTTTTTCTATAATTTGTATATAATTTTCTGCCAAATCCTAGCAGAGTACTGCCAACATTGACATTCATTGGTTGCAATCCATTGAATGTCAATGCTGGCAGTATATTGCCAGGAATTGGCAGGAAATGATGAATTACAGAAAAAACCCGACTGTGTGGTATTTAAATAGCAATTATGCAGTAATTCCTCTTATATTGGATAAACTTCCTACCGATCGATGTATCCGTGTGTGGTTGAAAGTAATAAAAGTTAACAGCAATTAGTAGATCTATATGAGTGAACATAAATACGACATCAAATACTGACAGAAAATCCCCTCTTCGATAGTCACAATCTGATTTGTCTCAAAATTTGTCTTCATAATTATTATTTTACACCCCCCCCCAACCAGGTCCATGTCAGGACAGGGGGTGGCGGTATGCCTCTTCCGTTTACTCAGGAGGACTTTCTTGGTCAAATGAAGATTTCATATTTTGAGCAAAATCGCGTCATACCACGCTTTCACTTTTTGATATTCTTTTCTTATTTTTAGGTTTCGGGGTCATATTGTCAATAGGTAAACATGATGGCAGGAAGATTTTCACTCGCAGTCTTTGTGATTTTTCTCCCCATGAGCAACGCCAACAGTAAGTCATCATAATAAATGAAATTAAAATATGTGGAGGGATATCTCGTAATTTGATTGCGTGCCACAAATAAAGATCTAAATTAAATTGTTTGCTGACATGAGGTATTTCAATGACAAAAAATGGTGTGAAATGCCCATATCTTTGCTTGACGATTTTCTGTGATTCTCTGGTCGTTTCCTGCCAAAAAGTGCCAAACGCGTCTATTGTCACGATTTCACATTCGAGTTTTTCATAAACACACAAAGTTGGCAATAACGCCATTATTGCCAACTTTATATTCTCATATATATGCAGTTTTATTTGCACTAGTTAATGTGGGTAAATGTGAAATTAGAAAGGAGTATATTAGTATTACATTTCAAGGTTTCATGCTTTTTTGGATGAACTGAAGTTTTTAATGAAACTGTTAAAAAAAGTTATCAATGTTGGCATTCCTGTATTGTCTAGACTTTGTGAAAAACTCTACCGGGTTCATGAAAAAATTATGATGTCGGCCTTTAGCTGATTGGCTCAAAAAATGGTAGATCTATACATAACCTCTTTCGAATATCGGGTCGTAGCATATGGCGAACACATGAAAGAGATCCATGCTCTGGAATATTTTCCAGTAGAAAGTAAACATTCTGTTTTGCCCACAGATGCATGTTTATCTAACCCTTGTAAACACGGTGGTACTTGCACTCCGGACGGGGAATTCTACTACAACTGTGAATGTCTACAAAACTTCTCCGATCATGACTGTGATGTGCTGTACGATAGTGAGTGTTTGGAACTAAGGACACAAAACAAAGAACCCCAACCCCCCTCCACCCCCCCCCTCTCCAAGAAATCTCTGTCAAAGCCCCCTCCTAACTGTGGGACTTTGGGATTTTACTAGTTTTGGGCTCAGGATCAAAAGTAAGGAACCCTCCTCCCCCACCCCACCCCCAAAATAGAACTTTCAGATTTTACCAGTTTTGAACTCAGGGTGAAAAAGAGAAACCTCCAAAATCAAATTCAAAAGGATTGGTAATGCTTGGGGACCATTTTAACCCCAGTTACGGGGCGCCTCCTATGCTTCTTTTATTTCTGCAATTGGCGAATGAATTTTGGTTTCTTACATAATATGTAGGATTTATTCCTGAGTTGTGTAAAATATCTCTTTATGATCAGTAGGTTGGGATTCAAACCCCACAGAAGTCTTTTTAATATTAGATTACTTGAATTAGATGAATTTTCTAATTCAAAAAAGGAAAAAAAACTCATAGATCTATGTTTACAAAATGCCTTTGCAGACCAATGTTTGTCAGATCCCTGTAAGAATGGTGGAACTTGTGCCTTGGATAATGAAGGATATGCAACGTGCAGTTGTGTCAGTGGATTCACTAGTGATCACTGTGAGGATGTCGTTGGGAGTAAGTACTGTCCAAAGTAAACATCCAGAAAAAAACAAACAATTGAAACATTTATCTCAATTATATTATGTATATTTCTTGCAATTTGGAAGACATTGACTCTGTTTTCTGGAACTTCTTGAACCCCTATTTTGGACTTCTGGTGACGTCTGATTTAAAGCCTAGGGAGAATATCATGTGGGTGATGCATCACCTACACACAATGGTTTCCTCACATTTATAGATCTCTGAGTGTGATAGTCCCACTGACCTTAGCTGGTCAGCATCAATGGTGGAATGGACCGTTCACACTGGACGACAACTTTTACGTCGTCAGGTATGGGTTTCGTTGACAACAATGACAAAACATAACTTTGTCGTCAACAGTGACATTGGTAATCTTTGTCGTCAACAGCAACAATGCAAAACATTTCTAACATAGTTGTCGTCAAGTGAGAATGGCCCAGCAATTATATGTTCCGATAAAAACGAAGTGAACATATGCCTGAATGTCATACACATAACGTTCTTGAAGAACAGTTTTAAACCTTTTGAGGGAATGTTCACCGAATCACCAGGGACACCTTTAGAAAACTACTAGCCAATTCAATTGCAATTTTCTTAGAAATGCAATTGATCCTTTCCTTCAACAGACAAGTGTGACTCAAATCCCTGCCAGAACGGAGGAACGTGTGAGCTGATAGATAACGGAAATGACGTAATCTGCACCTGTCATGCGTACTTCAAGGGAGACTGGTGTGAGGAGTTTCATGGCAACGAGGGTAACATTCTTCAAGGAGGTGCGCACGCATTTTAACCTGTAGAACCTTTTTCTGTCGTATGTAAGGAATCATGACCGATGAAAGAAACAAATGTCCAAAGAAGGGTATAGAGAAGTTCAAAAATAAAAGGTCTTACAAGAATAAATGGTAAACAAGAGATAATGTATTCTTTCTGTATTTTAGATTTGTGTATGTCAGGACCGTGTATGTTTGGAGGAACTTGCACAACAATGTCCAACAGGTTCACATGTGCATGCAAAGACAGATTCTCTGGAGAAAGATGTCAGATCATAGATGGTGGTGAGTATTTATTCACTGGTCAAAGGAAATTCATCACCTTAATTAATATAATGCACCAAACTAACACTTTAATGGGTAGTGAGTTGGACGTTTAATAAGGGCTGTCCAACATGGACACAGATATAAAATGGAATTTAGATGCAAAACATGTGAGATTAAGTATAAACGTTGTGCGCACAGTTCGTATGCCAAAGGGTCTCAAATATAGATCTAATAATATTTTGACAAATTCAACAGTAAGATCATTCCGTTTGGTTCAGCTAACACAGATGTCATTGTCCTCGTAAACCAACCAATTACTGGCCAATCGGATCTGATCGCGCCGATGCCAAGGCCAACTTGAGTAGATTCGATCAATTTGAATAACGTGTCGATAATTGGCTGGTTAGAAATAACACAATTTCCTTTTCCCCAAAAATTTGTTTTGATCTTAATTGTCGTCAGCGATGATTTTATGTTTTAGATATTTGCCTGAACAATCCATGCAGACATTTGGGAACCTGTACAACACTCGGGGCCAATTCGTTTCAGTGCTCGTGTTACAACTCCGAATTCACCGGAGACATGTGTGAAATCATTGCCGGCAGTCAGTAGCTTTTCCCTTTTACTTATCCGATTTGTTTCACTCTGTCAAAAAAACAGAACAGTCCACAAAACTAGGGGAATTTGTAATGGTCAAAAAGAGAAAATTGGTTTTATGTATATCATTGGTAGATCTAGGGGGCCTCAAGGGACACGCGCCCCCGGCCAAAGTGTCTTCATTTTCCTGCAGTTTCCGAAAAAAAATATTCAAATAGTAGTTTGGCGATGACCCTAGGGATTGGCCCCTTCTGGGAAATCCTGGATCCGCCATTGTGATGTGATTTATCTGTTTCTATAACCAACTCGATTTTGTTTCTAGTCATTATACTGGATTATTGAACTGCTAAACTTCATCAGTTGTATCATCAAGTTCAGTAGATTGACCCATGAAGAGGTCAACTTTTTTCCAGGTCTAATTTCATTAAACTAGTTATGTGTGTTACTTGTGTCAACATTTTTTCTTGCTATTTTTAGATCCATGTTTATCAGATCCCTGTGGAAACTTTGGTACTTGTGTTGTTGATGGAAACGACTACAGCTGTCAGTGTCCGAATGAATTCACTGGCAGCAATTGCGAAATCATAGGTGAATGTAATACCTGTAAGTATATACCTAGATACCACTGGAATTTCTAAACAAAAAGCTCCTCCCTCTGCAATCTAAACAAAAGGCAATTAAATTTTAGTAGTTTAAAGTAGTTCCTATGTAGCGACACAACAGAACAAGATATAAAATTAGACTGCGGTGAAATCCGTTGAACGTTTCCAGGTACACTTTTGATGATAAAAAGCAAAACAGATCTGTATTTTTTAACACAACGGAAGAATGTCCTTAAATTTGGTAATAAAGTCAACAACGAAACTGTGCGACTGTCAAAAACCATAGATAGAAGTCTACTTCTCCATGTGAACAGAATTAGCAGTTGGAGGACCTACCCACAGCAGCATCAGGAGTAAATACAGAATACTGTTAAATTGAGACGCCTATGTTCAAAGGACTTATTCCCAGGTTCGTCCACTAACAATGACGACGACAGCAAAGATGGTGATGACGAACCAGTCGTCTACGATGTCTGTACCTCAAACCCTTGCAGGCACGGAGGCACATGTACTGTCACAGACGGAGGCAACGACTACAATTGCCAGTGCTCAGGAGATTTTAATGGTCATGATTGTCAGATTCTCTATGGAAGTAAGGCGATCTTTCCATGAACATTTGTATACAGGTCAGGCACAGTTAATTCGAACTGATTCGTCGGCAAGGTTTTGCTTTGAAATAGGTGGAATTCGAATTAACAGTGCATTTTAGCATTAACTGATAAGACAGTGTGTAGTAAAAAACTTTGAATTAAGTGGAACTTCGTATTAACCGTGTTCGAATTAACCGTGTCCAACCTGTATTGATCTTTTTTAAACATGTAGAAATTTTTTCAGCTATAATTTGTTCAACATATCAAACATCTACTGGCAATAGGGGTTGCTTGTATTCGAGATTCAGAAGTTGCACCACTACAGGTAGTCAGCAAACCCAGTTAGATCTCATGGTTTGCCTCTAGCATGCTGAATCTTGTCGTCCATCATGAAACTGAATTAGGCAATGTAGCTTATTTTATTTGTCTCAGAAATTCCAACACAGACAAAAGTTGAATAGCTCCAAGCGCCATGAAACTAGTTCATCCAAATACTTCATCCCTTGTATTTGTGTAAAATCTAATCATAACAAAAAATCATTGGAATTTTCTAAATTTGACCAGCACTATGTCGACTTAAGTGGATTCAGTGAATTTGAGATTCTTGTGTTAAACTATTCTCTGTGGCTCATTGTGGATTTTTGATCCTTGTAGGCGTCTGTTTATCAGACCCTTGTTTGAATGGAGGGACATGCACTGTTGACAACGATGATTACGAATGTTCTTGTGTGAACGGCTTTTCCGGGGGAAGATGTGAAATATTCACTGACGCAGGTGAGGTACATCTACTTAGGAAAAAACAGGTTACAGAAACAACCACAAAAACAAATGCAATGGTTACATTCTTATTTAATTGTTATCGTTTTCTTTAAACAGACAGGTGTTTCTCTAATCCATGTCAGAACGGTGGAACTTGTACACCAGTAGGCGATGATGACTTCTCTTGCGCATGCCTGGGGCATTTCACCGGAAGTGTTTGTCAAAAGGTCATCGGTTCTGGACAAAGTTCTACACCAACTTTATGTAACACGGTTGATTTCTCGTCAAGTTAACTGGGAGTTCCAGTTGACTGTTGCATCACACATTGCATCAGATATTGTTTTAGTCTGGGGAATTTCCATGAGCCCACTCTGAACCCAAGCTAACTTTCCCTCCAAAACCCATGTGCTCACTTCAGCTTGGGCAGGCAAAGAGATAGGTTGCATGTTGGATAGAGCTGCACTCTTTCCAACCCTTTGCATATCTTTAAATCTGTACTTGTTGGAGTCAATAAATTGCTTCTGTTATTAAATGAACCCAGAGGAGTTATTCTGCTTACATTGGCGCCCAATAAGGGACAGAAGCTGTGGAAAAGTGATAATTGAAGAATTTGGAACCTTGTGAACAATATCACTGTTTGTGTATGTGATTAGCAAATCAGTTGATATTAACACTTGGATATGAGCTCAGAAACAAGGTTATTTTATGAAGAAAATTACGAATTTTGGATAAACATTGTGTACTATTGATGACAATCACCTAAACTTTGTCACAGAGTGACAGAGTAAGCTGCAGTGAAAGCCTGGCCAGATTTCATTAGCAGGGGATGGGAGATTACAGTCAATGGAAAGCACAACTTTAATGAAGGTATAAACTTTGGAATTGTTTTAAAGTGATAGAAACATTCGTTGACATCATCAGGGATGAGTCAAGACATCCTATTTTGATGCTGTAAAGTCGGATAAGTGCTCAGCAAAGTGTATGTCAAGCAACTCTGGCTTGAGAGTAAAGATACTTGAAGTTCTGGAAATGAAGAGAAACACTCAGATTTCATCAGCAGAGAAAGGGTGAAAAACAATTTTTTTCTCAAAAGGATAAACATTTTCTGAAAGTAATTGACATTCTGAACAAGTTTATGCAGTCGTTGGAATGATGCACATTGCAGAAAATAAACTATTGTGACTTTAAAAGTAAGCTAAACATTCGTAGCAACCCTGGAAAAGGGACCAGGAGTGTTACAAATTGACAAAATTGAAGTCTACTCAGTCGAAAATTAGAGGAAAACAACTTTGGTACAGTTCTGAGACAAAGTAATTGGACTACTCAATCTTTTACATCAAGTTTCTGTGGTAAAATCTATCATGAACAGAGACTGACAAGTGGTAGTTTTAAGTTCCTGCAGTTGAAGATTTCACCAGGAAAAGCTCAGAATGTGTGAATTTTGGGCAGAAAACTGACTATTCCATTTGTAGCAATCACCAGAAATGCCTAATTTTGAACATTTCTACACGTTGAGAACACAGACAACACTCCAGGCAAATTGTGGCATCATCAGTGAAGATTAACATTGAACCCAGTGACATTTTGTGTTTGAGAAAAGTTTCATTATTGTATGTTTTTTCCCTTCACAGACACTGAATAGCATTGGGATTTATCAAGACATTTTTGTAAAGGAATGTATTTGCAAGCATTGTGCATTTTAATTTTGAAACATCATGGAAGATGTTTACTTAAAAGGGGGGAGTATGTAACACGGTTGATTTCTCGTCAAGTTAACTGGGAGTTCCAGTTGACTGTTGCATTACACATTGCATCAGATATTGTTTTAGTCTGGGGAATTTCCATGAGCCCACTCTGAACCCAAGCTAACTTTCCCTCCAAAACCCATGTGCTCACTTCACCTTGGGCATTCAAAGAGAGAGGTTGCATGTTGAATAGGCTCAGTCTTTTCAATCTTATTGCTAATCTTGATCTTGAAGAACTGTGTTCATATGTTTAAAGGATTAATAAAGCTTCTGTTTACAAGAACCCAAGTGGATATTTGAGTTGTATGCTTACATTTACGTCAGTAAAGTTCATGTGATTGTATTATCAGTTTGCAGTCGTAATCTTTAGAGAATTTTATTTGTATAATCCTTGTTTGTTGTTTTATCACAAGCTAAAATACTGTCGACACCCGTAATATCTTGACTAGTGTCTGGTCTACAGACGCAGCAGAAGCCGTCAGATTCGTCCGACTCGGACGCAGACGCTGACATTCCGAACCTGAAGAAACGCAATGTTCGACGCCAGAGAACGACGCGGGGTTTGGCGGCGCTGCTGCACAAGCGGGTAACCTGTTTCCTCCAGAGAACCACAACACAGCAAAGGTTCACCGGGTCATTCCACAGGAAAAACTAAAAGTCTTGGGGGGAAATGTTCAGACACTACTATCAAACATGTAAACAAGACACTTAAAGTTATAATTCTGAGAAAAATAAAAACGTTATATTTATATTTACACAGGAATAATAGCGAAAACGACAGCAAAAGCAACACTAACCATTTTCCGTCGGCATGAATATAGCTGACTATAAAGTTGCGTATTAACCCACAGTTGTTGTAAACTTGCAGAATGAACGGTTTCCGCCCTCGCCCGATGATCGTAGAGACGGTTTGTACACGAGCCGAGTTGCGAATATCTGGAACAAAGTTACTTTGGCCAAAACGTCGGCGATGAAGGACAAAGCGGAAGGTAACAGAACATCACCGCTCGAGGGGATCCTGGAAAGTATTTAACAGGGTGGCCACGGCACAGAGAGAACAGTGCAGGCGGGGGTGGGGGCACGGCAGAGAGAACAGGGCAGGGTGGCCACGGCACAGGGAGAACAGGGCAGGGTGGCCACGGCACAGGGAGAACAGGGCAGGATCGCCATGACACAGAGAGAACAGGGCGGGGAGGGGGGCACGGCAAAGAAAACGGCAGGGTTGCCATGACACAGAGAACAGGGCAGGGTTGCCACGACAGAGAGAACAGGGCAGGGTAGCCACGGCACAGGGAGAACAGGGCAGGGTGGCCACGGCACAGGGAGAGCAGGGCAGGGTGGCCACGGCACAGGGAGAACAGGACAGGGTTGCCACGGCACAGGGAGAACAACAGGGTGGCCACATCACAGGGAGAACAGGGCGGGGGGGGGGCACGGCAAAGAGAACGGCAGGGTGGCCACGGCAGAGGGAGAACAGGGCAGGGTTGCCACCGCACGGAGAGAACAAGGGATTTGAAAGTCCCTTTTTCCAGACAGGGTAAACATAGAGAATTTGCTAAAACGTATTAGAAAATATGTTTTTACACAGGGAATTTACCACCAACACAGGGAAAATTTGATAGTTAAAAAAAAATCAACTTAAAATTTGGTGTTCTTGCAGGGACTATTGAAGTGAACCTATTCAAGCCTTTGTGATTCACTTGGGGAGGAAAGGATGGCTATTAGGGTGGCGGAGACCATCTACAAATTAAAATATTTTATGTTTTGTCAATAAAAAAAAACAGGGAAAATGGCAAGAGCACAGGAAATTTTGTCTTTATTGGAGCGTGGCAATCCTGTTTAATGAAAGGAAAATAATTGTTTTAAACTTTGCAGACGAAAAGGAGCAAGCAGTCATAAACGAATCGTTTTCACCGAAGAAAACAGAAAAGGTCAGAAGAAAAATGCCTCAACGGACAAAGAGAGGTGGACGGAAGAGGAAGGAAGCGGAGAACGTCAACATATCAGAGGAGGAGGAGGAGCAGCCACAGAATAAGTACGACAAACTATTGTGGTAGACTGACATAAGTAAATGTGATTGTTATAACAGATAACGACGAAGACACAGTCCCGCTTTCAATTTCCATTTCTTCATTTCCAACGATCCTTGCATCTCTGTATTCGTTACCAGTGGTACCCAGTGTAGTTATTTAAAGTGGCGACTGTGAAAGAAATCACATATTGCTGGTTCTATTGTGCAGCTAATGTGTTTTTCTTGTTATAGTTCATACCGCCAGCGGTCCCCGACTCCACCTGCTTCTCCGATACCGGACGAAAACAAACCAACGAAAAAACCTCGCATGGCCAGGGGCTGTAGGAAGGCACTCAAGTAAGTACTCGCTGTAGACTGGGAAGCCGTGGCTGCAGGAAGGCACCCAAGTAAGTACTCACTGTAGACTGTAGAGGCATGGCTGCAGGAAGGCTCTCAAGTAAGTACTCACTGTAGACTGGGGAGCCATGGCTGCAGGAAGACTCTCAAGTAAGTACTCACTGTAGACTGGGGAACCATGGTTGCAGGAAGGCACTCAAGTAAGTACTCACTGTAGACTGGGGAGCCATGGCTGCAGGAAGGCACTTAAGTAAGTACTAACTGTAGACTGGGGAACCATGGCTACAGGAAGGCACTCAAGTAAGTACTCACTGTAGACTGTAGAGGCATGGCTGCAGGAAGGCTCTCAAGTAAGTACTCACTGTATACTGGGGAACCATGGTTGCAGGAAGGCACTCAAGTAAGTACTCACTGTAGACTGGGGAACCATGGCCACAGGAAGACACTCAAGTAAGTACTCACTGTAGACTGGGGAACCATGGCTACAGGAAGACACTCAAGTAAGTACTCACTGTAGACTGGTGAACCATGGCTACAGGAAGGCACTTAAGTAAGAGCTCACTGTAAAGTGAGTCTGTGTACAGTGGAGCCTGTTCCTCATACAGCTGGGTTTTGTTCTACAATACTCAATAAAAATACTTTCACCCACCGCGTACATAGTACGAGGGAAGGGAATGTTTTCACGGGTGTCTGTCCGTCTGTTCACAATGGGTTGGAGGGGTCCCTATCCCAAAATGTACCAGAACAGGTCTATATAAAGGAGGTCGATCCCCCCCCCCCCTTCGGGCAAAACAACACAGGAAAAAAAGTTGAGAACACAGGAAATTTTACCTTGATTGGAGTGTGGCAACCCTGTTGTGAAACCCATGTCCATCTCCGTGTGTGTGAATAAGCCATCAGTCCAAGAATAAGTCTGTAGTACCAAACTCGGAAACATTGACCTATGAATACCTCTCGCAGTAATCTGGAGACGCTGAAGAAGAAGGTGGAGAGTGGAGTGTTTGACGACGATGAGGACGACGTGGTGATCCTGGAGGAAGTTTTACCGGACACACCGGAAGCACAGAAAGAAATCAGCGTCAAAGTGCGAACCCGGACCGGGATTCAGCGCTTCCTTATGAAACGGGTACCAGTGTTAACGCTCCCCGTATAATCTGATTTTGCAATGAACGCTTTATGTAGTTGTCAACTAACCACGTGATGTTGATGAACGCTGCATGATTTATATTTCTTTTGGCAGGGAGAGTCATTCCACAGGATGATGCACGACATGGCGTCTCGTGAAGGCGTCCCCTCGGACCGTCTGTTCTTCATTCACGGCGACAGGACGATCTACGACTACGACTCCCCGAGCTCCATCCGTCTACACGTCGCCGACATCCTCGGTAACTTCCTCCACATATCAGCCCCACCCACAACCAGGTCCATCAAATCAGTCCCGCCCACAACAGATCGATCAAATCAGTCCCGCCCACAACCAGGTCAATCAAATCAGTCCCGCCCACAACCAGATCGATCAAATCAGTCCCGCCCACAACCAGATCGATCAAATCAGTCCCGCTCACAACCAGGTCGATCAAATCAGTCCCGCTCACAACCAGGTCAATCAAATCAGTCCCATTCACAACCAGATCAATCAAATCAGTCCCGCTCACAACCAGGTCAATCAAATCAGTCCCACCCACAACCAGATCAATCAAATCAGTCCCACCCACAACCAGGTCAATCAAATCAGTCCGCTCACAACCAGGTCAATCAAATCAGTCCAGCTCATAACCAAGTCGATCAAATCAGTCCTGCTCACAACCAGGTCAATCAAATCAGTCCAGCTCACAACCAGGTCAATCAAATCAGTCCCGCTCACAACCAGGTCAATCAAATCAGTCCAGCTCACAACCAGGTTGATCAAATTAGTCCCGCTCACAACCAGGTCAATCAAATCAGTCCCACTCACAACCAGGTCAATCAAATCAGTCCCACCCACAACCAGATCGATCAAATCAGTCCCGCTCACAACCAGGTCGATCAAATCAGTCCCGCTCACAACCAGATCGATCAGATCAGTCCAGCTCACAACCAGGTCAAT
This sequence comes from Haplosyllis leylae, assembly GCA_038406175.1. Lineage (NCBI taxonomy): Eukaryota > Metazoa > Annelida > Polychaeta > Phyllodocida > Syllidae > Haplosyllis > Haplosyllis leylae. The sequence goes on along the minus strand of JBCAUG010519413.1, from coordinate 1,929 downwards.
CAAATCAGTCCCACCCACAACCAGGTCGATCAAATCAGTCCCACCCACAACCAGATTGATCTGATTTCTTTGCATCAGAATCATTCACAGAAATATTAAACGTTGACGATTTTTTGCATCATTGACTCTGGTGTTCCAAAGGTAGAGTCTCAAACTCAGATTTTGTTTTCATTTATGGAAATAATTGCATTTTTGACATGTATGTTGCTGGCGACAAAACTATGCGACATGTTTTGGTGCAAAATCATCGCAGATTGTTACATTTGACAAGAACTAAGCCTCAGAAAGCTGCTTTATTATTATTTCCCCAAAGACAGTACTCGACGCAGCGTAGCAGTAAACAGACTTAGCTGAAAATGGAGAATTTTTAGCTACAAAAATATTAAAAGTTTCGTTCTTACGGAGAGTCTGCAAGTCACATATTTCCATTATTGTTTCTGAACAAGCCCCCAGAAAAACTGCCAAAAGCCGAGTTGAATTTATTTATCATTCTGTGACTCAGATAAGTGTTTCAATCACCCATTCTGATTGACCATCTGGAATAATGGCTGTGGTTTGATTACAGAGTGTCTGCATAAGAGAGACACAAGCAGCGCCAGCGAGGACGCCGATGCTGAAGATCCAGACGCCTTCAGTGTGACAATACAAGGAAACACCAACAAGTCCAAACACAGCTTCATGATCACCAAGGTAACAAGTCTAGATACGCCTTCATGATGATAAAGATAGGGGGATTGCTGTTTTCTGAACCAAAATACGATTACTTAATAAGATTTTATTCGCAAAATATCCTCAGTATGTGAAGTCATTACAGACGCAGCCGCTGGAGAAGATCATGCGAGAGTACGCCCGCAAGATGGCAGTGCGTTTTGATCAGCTGACGTTCCGATTCGACGGGGTGACGCTAGGTCCGAGACAGACGCCGGGGGACGTGGACCTGGAGAATGAGGAGTGTATCGACGTGACGGGACTGTGACCAGCGTCCTTCCGTCACGTGAGAGACTGATCAATCATTTTACTCTGCAGCCGCAGCACTATGTGTGAAACTGTATCAGCAGAGTGTGAACACTGTCCACCAGGTGGCAGCAGTGTACAACTGTATTTATTGGATATTTTACATCAGTGAATGATTCTCTGGTCATTTATTTGCGATCATCACTGTGGCTACCTCGTCCCCGTGAATGTGCGGGATTCGCCGATGAAATGTCTGAAATGTATGACCGTTGTTTGATACGATATAAGAAACATTGTCGGCAGATAATTATAACTTCCTAATCTGACAAGTGGAACAGTCTGAAAGCTGTATTTGCAGAAAGATCAAAAGATTACCAGAAAACACTGGTTGGATGTGAAGTGTGGATTTAGCATCGTCGTTTAAGGAATCGCGTCAGAGCTACGAGTAATCTGCAAACTGTTAATTTTAAAGGAAGTCCGTCAAAGAGATCGAACAATGGAATGGTCTGTGCAGGGTTTTCTGTTATGTAATGGCGTATTTGACGGATTCCGAGGATCGAAGTGAACCACTATCATTTGATTACCGTCTGGTACCGATCATCAACCACTGTAATGGAACGTTCACACTGCCCGACACCCAGATACAGAACCCATCGGGAATTTGTGTTCGTCCGTCTCTGTGCTGTATGAACACCACACAATTCTGTAAAGTAATTTTTTTTTGTTGGTTTCTGTATCGGTTTCGGACAGCGCGAACACGTGAACTTAATAACGTTAGCAATAAATGTATTTGTATCCAGGAAAGTTCTGGTTGTCACCTTTGGTTTGTTCGAAACATGTTGTTAATGCTTCCGCGGTTGGGACATCAAAAACAATAAATCACTGCGACTACAATGAGTAACAAGAATTCTTATCAGAATTGTGTCGCACCGCATGAATCAGCTTGTACTTGATATTATTTTTGTATGCATTACG
>JBCAUG010519191.1:0-15020 GCA_038406175.1 Haplosyllis leylae | reverse complement strand
CGGTAACAAGCGCAGTTGCTTATTAGTACAAATTGAAACATTCGATAATGAAAAAGTATCGACACTTTGATGTTCCCACCAAACAAGTACTAAATTAGGTTTGTGGATTTTTAAGTAACTTTACTAAAATTAAAGGCAAAGTCTCGTAACTAATTGCTATCAGTTTACTAATTGGCCTTTTGCAATTTGAAATGCAGCCAAACGAATAATTGTCTTTGGCTTCTGTGTAAGTAATTTGTGTATCAGTTTTAAGATCATATCTAGTTACCTAGATTCGTGTCTGAAACTAAATGGGTTTAAAATATGTTACACTACTTTTTCTCAAATACATTGTTCCCTTTTCTACTTTCATACAGCTATTTCGTGATTTCGCTATGAATTGCAAATTTAAGAACAATTGAAACTTTATACAACATATTTATGGACAAAGGTCTTTATTACTAACTGTACTGTTGTTTTCAATAATTGCTTGTGACCACTGTCTTCATCATTATTAACTGTGTTCATCACAGGGGGTATCCGAGCCCTCTTACTGACAACTTGGGAAGGCACGGTTTACTGACCAATTTACTTTACATTTGATTTCTGATTTGCTGAAACATCAATCATTTATCAAATTCGTTTGATTTAGTTACCGGATGATCCAATGTATGTTGTATTCAGCAGATTTTTGAAGCTATATTGACCTAATGATGAAATACCGCACATGTTCCACCGTGTCGCTAGTTGGACAACCCATCAATGCTCAAGATTTGAATGCACATGGACGTATGTGAAGATTAACACCTCCAGAACGTTGTTAATTTTAATGAGCATCAGGAAGAAGATTTAAAATGTTGTGTTAATTAAATTTTAAGCTGAGCACTTGTCGGAACCAGCGGATTGTAATGCTGTCAAATTAGGACGGAATTAGTTGAGAAAATAGCCAAGTGTGGGAATGAGTAACCTTTAGCCTGAGGTTTGCAGCGAATGAATCCGGCATCAAAGGTTATCAAAGGTTTTCTTTCCATGGACTCTTTCTTATTGGGCTTCGACTCAGTCTGCCATACCACCATAAACGCTCTAAACGCATTTGTAAAAAAGGATTTAGCATGATGTGTTGGCCGATAAGGTGTAATCAGGGAATGACGTCTATGAAAAAACGTAAAGGAGTGTGTAGTGATAGTGGTCGTGCGACAATTCTAACATGATTTACAGGTTTATTAGTGATATGAAGTGTTGAGGTGTAATCCCCTTCCTCGGATCTTTAGATGGACAGAGCCAGTTCAATGTTTCAGGTATAACCTGACAGGTTGATATTTTGGAACTCGTATCTTAACCCTTAGTCAGACGGCAACCGCACTTTCCTTCTGTTTTTTTTGTTTTTTTTTGGGGGGGGGGGTGAAATGCAATCACTACTCGTGGTTTTCTTTGGGGATGCTTCATTTGAAGTGAACAATGATGTGTTCGTTCTGTTACTGGAAATATACTACTTTGTTAAGAAAGGCAACAAAAACATATCGAATTTGACGGTAGCGATCGCTGTGTAAAGCTTTTTTTTACCTTCATCAAGACTTGCAAGTAAATGTGTCAGCAACCGGTCGAATTGTCGAAGTTTTCTGAAGTTCGTTTTATCCGCTGGGCATGCCGATGCTATTCGTCGTAGCTCTTTCTGAAAACATAGAATCGCAGGTGTCATGGTTAATTTTCGAGGCATTCCTATCGTTCACTATATTCACTATATGTCACTATATGTTCTATATATGTTCACTATATGTCAGTAAGTCGCAATTATAAGCCTTCGCCAATATTTATTGATAGCTATACAAACTAAGTGCTTCAATAGATCCGAAAAATGAATATTTTACTTCGAAATGACAAACGTAAAAATAGTGCAGAACGGCGATGGGTGTGCATGCACCTTTTTACACGAGAAAATATTGATAGGAACTGAAAACCAGACATCATGGCAAACGTATCCCCAACAGGCACAGTTGAGCTGTTTTAGCGACATCTGGATACGTAAGCCCCGTAAGATCTAAATAGAAGAAAAGCGTATATGAAAGACCTTTTGTCACCACTGACAGTCATATCACCTGCAACAAAGCCGATTTACTTATTCAGGGTAAAGAAACTGAAAGTTCCATCCAACATAAATATGATAATGCTGAGTGACTGCAACATCTGAAAAGGCCACAAAGATGAGGGATTACACAGATCTTGTGGATTAAGTGTCACTTGTGCTGTAAAATGAAAAGGTAAAATCATAACAGCCACCATGTGTCCAACTGAAGTGGTACAAAAGGACATCAAAAGGGACCTTTAGGCATAATCCCAGACCAGAAGCCCACTGAAGATCTGCAAGGATCAAGTGTCACGCCCGTAATGCCAGGTTAAGTGAGAAGATGAGACCTTCAAATCAGGGTGTAGGGTGATCACCTGATGAAATGAGGTAGAAAACTTAACTCGTGAGTCCTGAGGACTCGCACAGCCTACAAAAATCAGCAAATACTGTGAACCGTTTTAGAATAACGGTGAGGTTCGGGTGTGAATAACAATCCTGTTCCGAAGAGCACTTCCTGGTCTTTAGATTAGATGATAAGGTGGGTGGACCGAACTCCAAATGGTGTCAGGTAAAGGTCTTCTATCAAAGCAGGCAGAAGCTGGGAGAGAGAGAAGTAGACTGACCGGTGTCGGTTGATGTAATAGCGATTCTTCTTAGGCATGCAAAGCTAGGAACCACAAACAAATAATTAATTGGTGCTACAATTCTGTGAACTGACGGCAGGACTCGAGTGTTACTTCTCTAAATACCAAGTTTCTTCACATACTGGGGAGATACATGCAAGCCCCTCTGTCACCCTCTGACACCCCTCCCATTTACTGTATTTCGAAGTGTTCGAATATGTAAACAAGAAGAGTAGAGGTACCAGAGTTAGACAAGAGAAAATCTGTTGCCTTTGATGTTGATAAAAGTCGGCCAATTTTTTTCATAATTTAAAAATGAAGAGAGAAAATTTATTATTGGGTTCCTAAAATTCATTGCTGAGTTCAAAAATAGGATACTGGAGGCTCAAATTCTCCACCCAATCCGCTAGTGGGCAGATGCAAATCTGCAGATGTGTTCGTCTCATGCAAGTCGTCGTGTTGGACCATATCCAATGTCTCTATTTACTTGCAATTGTCATCTTATACTGTATCGCAGAAGTCAAAGTCAAGGAAATTGCTGGCAAACGATCGCTAATGACTTTCTGTAAGAACCATTGTGGTTTATCTAATTTGGGTTCACTAAATAAATAGCAGATATTTATGGATGCTTTTATGATAAAAATAGCCATTTCTTGCTGATCCTATTTGCGGTATTTCGTGGTGAGTTTACGTCTTCATTGGATTGACTCGTTATCTTCTTTTCCGTCACTTTGCGTGAAGCGTTAACGTTAGTTTGTGGCCTAATACAATGTGGAAAACTTGTGTCATTCGACGTATTTTACTTCCATAAATATTTACATAGAACATCTCAGTGAGTCCCAGTCGATTGACTACGGGTTTGTTTGGTACCTTGACCTCAAAGCTATGTGACAAAATGTGAATAGTCAAACTCATTGAACACTTGCTGTAATGTCAAACTGTTTTACCAATTGATATTCTTTGTTTGAAAAAACTTGGGAGGACACAAGTCATATTTGTGGGCCACTAATACCCCTGTTTAGGACTTCTGGTGATGTCTGCCCTGGGTTTCAAAACCAGGGTGGATCCCTTGCTTGCATGCTTTCTCACTTGCATGCAATGGATTCCTGACACTCACTTCTCATGTGACACCTGCTGACTGTATAGTGATCGGCATAGCAGTGAGCCTTTTCAACCCATGTACTTGGAGACATCCACAAGCATGGCCTAGTTTCTACATCACAATGCTCTTAACCATTTGGCCACTCCAGCTCAACTTAAAATGCATTCTTGAGTCAGTAAACTGTGGAAACTATCAGGGAGACCCAATAACACTTTAAATTTGATAAAACTGTAAATTATACATACAGAGTAATCTATTCAAATATATATGTCATGGTAAAATATCTGACACCAACCTTCCACATTGGCTTACCCCCCGATCCCCTGACCAATGCTTTAAGTTATATTTCCCCTGAGATTGACAGATAATGGGTTGAGCTTGTTGTCTGCCCATCCCCCCAGGACAAGCCATGTGAGTATTAACCATCTACTTGGAGATTAAAGCTCATGTGACATACCCTCTAACCCTACCCTATAAATACTCAAGTCTCATTGGACTCAGGGTCAGTTTACATTGGCATTTGTCATGTTAGCACCTCTTTGGCTATAGTGTACCTGGTAAACTGTGCTATTGAAGAACTCTTGGTTCCAGCCAGAGCCCCTAAGAACTTTCCCATAATAACCTGAGTTGTCTGAGTTATTTGTTCATCCAACATCAGAAAGTACCTCCCCAATGGAGGTACAGCCTTAGCAATAGTAATCAGATTGGGTAACCAATTACCCTAGGTGCATGTCAGACATTGGAGGTATGCAATTAGATGAAACAAGGACTGCCATAAGAGAGACTGATTAAGCTAGTGCCTGTCCCATTTACATCATGATGTCGGACTCACAGAGTCCATACCAGGTCTTGGAAGTGCATATTTAAAGGCATATCACCCCAAACGACATACCAGGTAATCAAGCCGCGATATATATTGATCTGAAAAGTATTCTTTTTCACATTTGAAACAAGGTGTAAAATTTCAAGATGTTTCACCTTGCAAAATGAGAAAAATTAAGTTTACCATTGCAAGTTTGAGTCATTTTTGTGGTGAGATTACTTACGAATTGGCTGGTGAATATTGTTTAAAATTTCACAAATGTTTAGGACATTCTTCTCAACAAACGACTTATATTAAATCTTTGGACGGTTGGTCCCAAAGAACTAACTAAAGCATGTTTATTATTTATTTTACATGCAATGTCGCTGACTTCTTAGGTAGCGATGGTTCAACAAATAAGGTTTTCAAAGAGGAAAACTTTAGTGGCAATGTCCTCTTTTGAAGATTGCCATTACGTGTACCACAACGCTTACGCTTTTTCGTTTTGATGGTTTTTTTCTGAAAAAGGAAAAACAGAAACACCTAGCAAAAAAGAATACTCTGGGAGATGTTTTTTTCAAGTTTGAAGCAATTAATTTTACAAACGGTATCTCCGTCTGTGTCTCCTTCATTTCTCCCGCGTTAATTGTATTACATTTCAAATATAAAGACAAATAGCAAGGCTATGTTGGATAATTTAAACAAGGTGTTCATATTTTTGTAGATTTAGTCTGAGGCGCTCTTCTCAGAATTTAAGAAGATCCTTTGTCTTTGAATAGAAGCACCTATTGCGTTAGTGTGTACAGAAGCGTCAAGCATGTGTTGGCATGTTTGCATTATCATTTAATCTTCCTTGATCGTTTCTTGTGTAGGAGGATAGTGATCCTATACCGCAAGCAATTCTGAATACTAATTCCCAGAAGTTGATGATCTATGGGTGAGATATATCTCACAAAAGATTTTTAATTTGTAATTTAAAGTCTCCGAACAAAAAAATAAACAACAACTGTCAGGAGCTACAAAACTTAAGTTCACTGTTAATTGTTGCTGAAGCATGAGTATCTGATCAATTAGGTTCGCGAATGAGGATGTATTAAGATTCTTTTATTTGATAAGGTTTATTTGCCTATTTTATGGACTTCAGCAATTGCATTTTTAATGCCTACTGTTTCGGAACGTGACATCGCACTCCTTAATCAGTAGTAAATTCAAAATATGCCACTGATTTCTATTTGTGTAAATGAATGAGCGGTTCTATGAATTTTATCTCGCTGAAAATTTCGTATCAAGACAAAAATACATTCTAATGAACATTGGCCACCGGTTCGCATTCTATTACGAGGGTTGTTCAATAAGTTTTCGGCCTAACATAGAAAGGCAGTCAAGCATTACTTAATTTTATAGATAGATAGATTCTGCAAATTTCCAAAATCCACTTTTAATGGTGTATGTTTGAAGCTCTGAAATAGGGAGTTATTATTTTTTAAATACATCAATACCTATCCTAAATAATAACTTATGTCTTTTTTAAGATCATAGTAAAAGATGTGATTACTGTTGTAATTTATGTAACCAGAGGTAATAAATTAGAAGATACACAATATTTTTTGAAAATGTGTTATACTGTCAAAATAGTGAAGCTGTGCATTTTATATTAATTGTAATATTTAAAATAGCTGATATACCAAATACCCATACCCATATCTAATAACTGCAAGTCATATTTATTCAATTATATAAAGTTATCAAGCTATATATAACTATCTTTTAAGGTCCACTGAAATTTTTATCAAAAATTCCATGTAACTGAGAACAAAAACTAGTCATGTATTTATAAAAATTCTAGAAATATAGCTTAACTTGAAAAGTACCCTTTAAAGTTAATAACAAAAAGGTACCTTTCTGATTTTATGATATAATTAGATTTAAATATACTTCCTCTTCCAAATAAACCAGTATCATTGCTGAGGTATTCAAAAAATTTGAAAATGTTAGAAGTTATAATAATTGTATGCTGCTACATCATACTTGTGAAATTGTTGCAGGTTATATTTTTATTTTAAAAATAATGTTGGGGTATGTCAATATCATTTTTTGTTTTGATCATTTATTTGAATAATAAAATTGAAAATTTTTTAATGACTTAATAGTTCTGTAAATTTGAAGAATCTAAAATTTTGGATGTAAAGATTCATTAGCTGCCTGTATCTTAACACAACTTCAATTACTTTTAATACTTCTAATAATATAATATAAAGTTTACCTAAATTATCAAATATATTCAAATATTTCAAAAGATATTAAAATCACCTCAGTATGATAATTTAAATGCAATGACTCCACTAATTTTAAGCCTTTTACAGGCTAGTCAAAAGCAGCTTCACTAAGTAACCAAAATGAAGCTGGTTGACACATTGATACATGATTTCCTCCTCACAAGTTTCATACTTTTATTTACAAATATCAAATCGTTGTGAATATTATCATTTATATGTTAGGCGGAAAACTTATTGAACAACCCTCATATGTGAACATTTCCTGTAATGAATTTCATTTGTAAAATATACGAAACGATTGGTGTGATGATGTATAAAATGTGTTTGAGATGAGCTGTCTGCCCACAACTGATGCCTGTCAGTACAAGTATGGAATTTAAACTTCAAAGCTCAAGTAATCGGGTCTTATAGCTTTTATAGTTGATTTGTCAAGATACGCAATCTACTGAAACCATAGCGGAAAGAAATTTGCTGCCCCTAAGTTCAGCTTTTTATGAAAAAAATCCGAAGATGGCCAAACCACCGACTGGACAAAAACAGGCCATACATTTCCTAGCACGATTTTCGTGACTTGCCTCTGCGGTTCTAAATTTTGTTTTAAGACCCACAACGTCATTTGAAACTCGAAAATTAGATATTATTTCTGATGGAAAAGAATTTAGTCTTCAGCGTAGCCTGAAGCATTTACTTAATGACGTAATTGTACCAACAATTTAAGACACCAATGAGTTCATCAAAAGTAATTTTGACAGTGAATGTTTCATAATCCACAAGTGATCGCACAGTTCGTTTGCTTCTCATTCGATTTGTTATTTCTAGGAGTCTCAAAAAAGTTAGCTCCAATGTGCGTACACGTATAAAGAAATTCTGTGGTTTATTATTGTGCCTCTATTACTATTGTCAAATTATTAATTAGCGTCAGCTACTTTTTGTTTTCTCCGTTTTGAATTAAGTTTAATTAATGTTTGTGGAAGTATTACCACTGAAATGCGTATTATCTACTGACTTTATAGGTTTGGCCTTATCAATGGCAAGAATATTCATGTCAAAAACTGTAATTAAGAAACTAGAAATCACCTGAAACTGATATGTTACAGTGGTTTGTGTAATTTACCTGACACTTGTTCTGGGAACTTCTGGACTATTTTCGTGTAAACTGGAAAACATATACTTCTTTCGGTTCGTGACTTTCAAGTCTCTAGTTGTTGTTGTTGTTGTTTTTTTCAACTTGTAACTTGTTCGAGAATTCAACAAATATTGATTGTTGGCGAAGAGCAATTCCAATTCTAATCAAATCGAGAAGAATTTTTCAGTTATTGCGCGTTTGGCTGGCGAACGTTCCGCGTGTTTCTCGAGATGCGAGGCGAGGTAATCGGTTGTGACATGGGACCTCGGGAGTTCTACAACACGCCCTGCTTCCCAAAGCCTATTACAGGTTTATGCGATTACTCTATTGCTTCTAGGTCTTGGCTCGACCGAGTAACCTTAACAGTACATCACACTATTTTTAAACAGTCTCGTATTGGCGCCTTCTCTGTCAACATTCGAGAGAAGAACGTTAAAATATTTAAAAGATCATGACGCCCTCCGCTTTCTTTAGCACTTGACGACATGTCTGATGCAGTCAATGTGAACTTGGAGGAGAGCTATTCTTTGACGGAATCACGACCAATAAATATATGTCGTAATACTCAATAAATATTTGATTAGATCTCGCAGAATTAACGCTGGCCTTGATATCATGAATTCTTAAATTCTCATCGAAGCATTGATAGATATCAAGTAGGAATCAATTCTAAGTTCAAGTGATGATTATGATATTGAGACTAAACCGTCAATACAATGAGCTACCAATTGAGACAACAGGCCCATGGGGAACGTTTCCGCTTTCGTTTTTCTTCAAAATCGTTAATTTTGTGGTTACTGTAGCAATTACCTTAAGTTATTTGCAGCTGAGGGCGACGCGACTTTAAAGGCACGTTCACACTGTGTGATTGGGAGTGCGATTTTTCTTATTGCTACAAATGGGTTGTACAGAATTCAGAGCAAGTGTTCACATTGTGCGGTTACGACAACATTACAAGCCCCTTTCCAGTTCACCAGAAGCAAAAACAAATCGTCGTCGCAAATCGATAGTGTGAATGGGCTTTAATCAGAGGTAAAGAAAACTATACCCAACAATTTACGAGCATATGTACAGCGGATTAAATTCTGGCATTGCACTCTTATCCGCAAACTTATGGGCAGTCACAAGCAAGGCGTCAAACAGGTGTAACACAAGGACTGAACAAAAAAACCCTTATTGTGAATCACAAGGATGGTATCAACAGAAGTCCGAAGAGTCATTGACCTCACAGCGTGGTATTTGTGCATTGGTATGAGACAGAACTGCGACAGGCGCCACAAAAAATAATGTTTAATTTTCAACGAAAAAATGTATTCTGAAAGATTGAAAACACGAAATTTACAGCAGTGCCTTTTTTGGATTTTTTAGCAAATAAGGAATAGCTGACAATTTCAGAAATAGGCAAGACACGAAGTATGAAAAAAAATGTTTTAGTTCAAACAATTCAGCATCACTTTTATAATTACATGTAGCAACGTACACACAGCTATACTTACATCAAGAAGTGTTTCTATCAGACGTGTGAGATGTGGACGGATTTGACACTGTGGAGGTGTGTGGCTGTGTGAGGACGATGAGGAGGGGAGAAGATCGGAGGACTGAGACGCAGATAGTCTCTGTATTCTGGGAAGAGTTCGCAGCAAAGTCCTCAGCCTAGCCATATTGTGGTTTTCCTCGCTGTCGAGATCATCGTTATTTTCTTCATTTTCCGTTGTTTCTGTGATCATGTCCTCGATCATTTGGAATCTTTGTAGTTGATCATAGTCCTCAGTGTGTCCATCATCTTCTGCCTCTGATAAATCATCTAATGTTTGTGCTCCCCCAAACTGGCCTGGCTCCAGGAGAATGTTTGTCCGTTTACCTGGCATCCATCCTTTACTGAAGTGATATGCTTGTCCACTTACAAAGTACTGGTCACCAAGAATGTGACAAAATATAACTAGCACAATAAAACTGAGTATTGCGTTTGTGGTTTGAGTCATGTTTACCGCTCTTTGTGCTTTCCTTTTATCCAATGTGTCTCACACGATCAAAAAGATGATAATGAGTGCGAAAATCTTGTTGTTGTGAAGAGACGCGGCGCGCATCGGTACACCACGTAACTTTCCAAGAAGAACACAATCCGTTGAAATTAATTTTCCCAGAAGTCTATTTCTCGTCTGTTTGTCTGCTGTTTTGCGCTATTGACAAATCGATGAAAAGTTTAAATAGTTTTGCTCAAAAAACCTAAGTTCTCCTGATTCAAAAGTCATCCTAGTTTGTTCTCGTGGAATCTTAACAATAGTTTCATACTTGAAAGCTTTCAGCCAGTACAAGTAGCGTCCATTTCTGTTTCTTTGAAAGTCTCAAAACTCTGGACAAAGATTTCTAGTGTCAGCTAACAGTTGGTTTAGTTGTGAGTATTGGCGGTGGACCTGAGGTACAACTTTTAAATATATACACCTGCTGTGGGTGGGTTATTGATTGCTCTCAGTCCATTGATGAGTGTAATTTCATGTAGGAGATGCTGGTTGGTTCGCACTGCTTCAGTCAAGAATGCGCCAAGATGTGCGGTTGCGCATGAGGCAGAAAAGCGCATCCAAGTCACATCCCGTTGCAGAACACAAGGGTTATATTTTTCAACACTTTCTTCTTCTTCATTATTTATATAATACAATATTAGCACACAGTAGACTCTGGAATTTTTTTTATTTTGCACAAAACTGTCCAATTTTACAGACAGTAAGAACTCTTTTCCGTGTACTTTGTTTAATGTTTTACTTAAGGGCCTAATCCGTAGATTTGTGTGGCAAAAAACAACAGCTGATATGCGTGGGCTTCTTTAACAACTCATTGTGGTGTAATTTTCCCACAATTATAGATGTAAAGTAAATTACTTTTGATACTAAGTAACCTAATATTACAGTTATGCAATTTTTTCCTCCTTTGAGTTGTCTTTGAGACTGAAAAAAAAGGGATGAGTGTGTGTAGTTTTTCAAAGAAGAGACAATTTGTTTTAAAGAAGGCTTTATTTCATTATTTTAAAGAAGGCTTTATATTGTTGATTTCATTTCATGTAATTTCATGCAATTGTTACAGTCTCGGCAAATAAGCTCATCAACTCAAGCAGCAGCAGAAGCATATTCGCAACAAAAAAGTTTTTCTGTGTTTTTAGCTGTTTTCTCTCGTTGTTAACACTACAAATGTCATGTCTACACTGATTCCATGCACTTCAGATAATGTCAAACTCCCGTTTCTTTCACACTCATTGATCAGTACTGTGCCCCACAGCCGTAAAGCTTGATACAATTTATCCCTATTGTAGGAGAATTCATTTAATAAGGCTGTTGATATTTTGAAGGAAAGACGTAACCACATCTGTGTGTTCCCATCTATTTTTAGATTGGTTCGGTGAAGGGTGAGCAAGATAATTTTCCCTCAAAGGAAAAAGTGCTGAAACAATGCGCCGACAATTACACAAAGTAAAATGTGTCGCCTTGTTTCCAAAACTTTTTTCTCTGAAACGATACTCGAATGTAAATATGCGTGGGAGGCAGTTGCTTTTTGACCTATCCGAATCCCTCCTTAAATGTCCGCATAACAATTGATCGGAAGACTGTCTTTGCTCCATTTATGAATGTTTGACAGATTCTACTGCGCAACAGAAACTGTTTCTGAGAGAGTTTTAGAATTATGCTGTTTTGTTATTTCAGAGTTCCAGGGATCTTTATGCCAAATACAATTTTCTTGCAATTTCTGGGGAAACATATGGCAACGGGAATAGGGAAAGTTATTCGCACTATTTTTTTTTTAGAAAGAGTGACTATTCAATGGATAGTGAAGGTTTTCTACACCCACAATGAATACGTCACTGGTTTAGATGTTACAGTTTGATGTGCCGTGTACGAAAAGTACACAGGACGAGTACAAAGCTTAAAGAGCCTGGTATAGACGCACAAATGACAAACGTTTCCTCTCAGATATCTTCATTTTAAGAGTTCTTTGCTTTTCATAGAACTGAAACTATGAAAAAATAAGTGCACTGGTTAGTTTCGTACTCTAAAATTGGTAGTAGTTCACAACAGCCGATATCTTGATTTCTATTGTAGAAATCCGTTAAAAATGAAATTTCGATTGACTTGAAATGAGATATATTCCATTTTACGGATGATGCCGAATTCAATAATACTGAGCTGAACATTCTTTATTCTTTAGTTACATATTAATTACAAAAGCATTGATCACTATACTAAGGTGCCAAAACGGTGAAAAACACACTTTCAAATACACTCTTTCAGAAAACCTGTTTTTAGAAAAAAAATTTGCATAATATTGATGTGGCCTAACTTTCTTTTCTTTACAGACATGTGAAGGTTCACTCCAGCACAAAACTGAACTTGTTGGAAAGTTAGAGGAGAAGACCAACCAAATGGCTAACACTATAAAGGACTTGGAAACTCGGTATGGTTTTTCTATATTTAATCTGGTTTGTGCTAGAATCTAGAAATACAGATTCACGAAGTCGGGTCAACAGGCTATATATCTTTGTGGTGGTGTGGTTCAAAGTTTCCAGACAACTGAAATATGAAACCTAATTAAGAAGTAAATGTGAGAATCGTCTTATACGCCACCATATTCTTTCGTTTTTCTCAAATAATAACGTGGCTTCATTTGAAAGTAAACGATAAAAAGGGGAAAAAGTCCATTAAATACATTTAGACATCTGTAATGAATAATGTTTGTGCAGATACTAATTACGTTTAATCTGTAATGTCCATATTAAGATTAAGGAAACCTCGACAAGAAAAAGTACCATGTCCACAGAATCCCTTTTGAGGGCGAATGGAAACCTCTCAATGTGCCTTTTAATTTATGTAAGATTTTTCTTTCATTTGATGTAGCTTACACTTCTTACTTTTGTGTATAATTTTGCATGTGCCTGTCTGCTGCCACTTAACGTACATCGTTCCAAAAACCTCAGCGTGAAACAGTGTACGAGTGACAAATCTGCTGCTGAAGAAACCGCCAGGGCACTGGGACAACAACTGGTGGACAAAGACACGAAAAGGTAAGAATTGTCGGCGTGTCGCTCATTGGTTTATTTCACGCGATCTGTCAAGCTGGTGTTAGAGCATTGTTTCTTTCATGTTTCTGTGTGTAGTGCCTTATAATTATTGTGGATTTGAGTAGGAGCATCTATGTCAGTTTCTCTGTGTACAAGCTGGATTGTGTGTTGTGTTTGATGTCACTTTACCGTAGTTTGTGGAGGCTTACGTTTATTAACATTGCTGACTTCAGAAAATCTATCTTATGGCACTGTCCTTTCATATTTGTTTTGGAGGTTTTTCTTACCACTGACATTTCACTGAGAAATTCTTGTCGTAGGAGTTGGCTCTTCGAAAGTGTAGAAAGAGTTCCTTTGGCTAAATTTCAGTATTTTCCTTTTGAAACTTAACTGAACGGAAACAATTGTGGAGCCCGATGGGCATGGTATTTTTTCAGCTTTTTTTCCCTGAGCTCTTATGACGGAAACGTAAGTGTGTCTTCTGTCTTTCTTGCAGATTGGCTCAAAAGGATAATTAATGTGCTTCCTACCTCACTGTGCTTTATATCTTATTATGCAAAACTGTTGGAACTTTAAAATTGGCTATAATTTTAGTGCTTTCTGTGATTGCTGATCATGAATTGTGATAACTATTAGTTTTGTGTTAAAAGTGTCAACAATCATTCTCTACTTTCATACAAAACATACGACAGGGTTGCCACGTGTCAGGGAAATATCAGGGAAAAACAAAATTTTCTCCAGGTCAGGGAATTTTTGCCATTTGACCCAGGTCAGGGATATTTGTCATGACATTATTTTTAGATTGAAACTTCCATTATATGATAAGGGCTCTACCTGGGCTGTATTTATGTAAATGTCTGCTTGGCAAATATAAAATCAAGGTCTACTGATTATTACTTTTAAACTTTTGCCTTTCAAAAATCCTGGGTGTGTGGGGAAATTGCCATTAATAACACTTGTGGCAACCCTGTACGAAAGTTCAAACCAGCTTATAAGCAGTCGCCGTTGGCTTGTCTAATTTATTTTAAATACTAAGTTGAAAGCAGTAATAGTGAGCGCAAGAATTTAGGATAGACAGTATTACAGTAACCGAATTACCCACTTCTCAATTATTGCATTATCCAAGGAAAACCTCAGTGTGTTTCAGGTTCACGTGTCAAAGGCAGTAAATATCTTCAATGGTGGCCGCCATGATGGAGGGTTAAGTGTAATCAATGATCCTGGGAAAGCCAAGACAATAATTGATATGTCTTTTTTTCTCTCGAAATAAATGATTGTTATGGTCATATGTAAATAAATGTTTTGCAGCAATTGCCTTTCGTGTCTCTTTGGATTTCTTCAGTGGCCTGTGAAATTGAGAGTCATTTTTTTGCTAATGAAAACACACATGACACATGTGTCGTAAATCAGATATTTTTAGTGTGCATAGAGTGTATATATAAATCTGACGGTGAGCAATAAGCATGGGGCCATGAAGATGATTTGTTCTCAGAAAGAACGCGGCAATAACTGTACACCTCGAAAACTTATAATAATCAGGGAATTTTGTCAGTTCGGAAAATAGGGAACCCTGGTTATTAGTTTTAATTTAAAAAAACTTTTGTATGAATACTACATTCTATCGTTTTAATTTATTTGTAACAAGTATTTTTTGCAATGAAAAATAGGGATATATCTCGTAATGTTACTTGCGTATAGCTACAAGCTCAGATATGTCCAATGTAGCCCTACTACCTGCAAATCCAAATGTATGTACCTCAAAAGCCACAAATATAACAAGAAAGTCCTCCTGCGAAACTGCAAGTGGCGTACCGCCCATGGCGTAGCAAGTACTCGCTCTTCTGTACTGTTCGGGGGGGAGGGGGGTACCCCAGTTCAAGCTGGGTGGGTGCCCAGTCCCAAATTGGGGCACCCCCTAGAAAGGACCAGAGACCAGAGAAAGAGCCTGGGACTGGGGTA
This sequence comes from Haplosyllis leylae, assembly GCA_038406175.1. Taxonomy (NCBI): domain Eukaryota; kingdom Metazoa; phylum Annelida; class Polychaeta; order Phyllodocida; family Syllidae; genus Haplosyllis; species Haplosyllis leylae. The sequence continues at coordinate 44 of JBCAUG010519191.1, read as the reverse complement.
CCCCCCAGAAAAGGACCTGGGACCATAGCCTGGGAAAGACCCCG